>JADBJO010005042.1:132500-135000 GCA_016801955.1 Conus betulinus | reverse complement strand
TCTGTCTCTGTCTCTCTCTCTCTCTCTTCTGTCTCTGTCTGTCTGTCTGTCTGTCCTGTCTGTATCTCTCTCTCTCTCTCTCTCTCTCTCTCTCTCCCTCTCCTCATCTCTCTCTCTCTCTCTCTCCTCTCTCTGTTGCCTGTCTAGGAGAAAGATGTCCTATGCGGTGTGTGAATTCAACCTTCGTTTTGCACTGAGTCATGTGCACATATTTGTTTATTAGAGTGTCTCTCTATTTTCGCTTTGTCTGGTTCTAGTGACCAGAATTAATCTGTGTCCTCTCTCTCTCTCTCCTCCTCCTCCTCTCTCGTCTCTCTCCTCTCTCTCCTCTCTCTCTCTCTCTCTCTCTCTCTCTCTCTCTCCTCTCTCTCTCTCTCTCTCCCTGTCTCTCTCTGTGTGTGTGTGTGTTGTGTGGTGTGTGTGTCTGTGTGTGTGGTGTTCTCTGTGTGTGTCGTGTGTGTGTCTGTGTGTAAATTCGTGGGTTGTGGTGTGGTGTGCGCTCTCTCTCCCTCTCTCTGTCTCCTCTGTGTCTCTCTCCTCTCTCTCTCTCTCTCTCTCTCTCTCTCTGTCTCTCTCTGTGTGTGTGTGTGTGTGTGTGTGTGTTGTGTGTGTGTGTGTAAATTCGTTGTGGTGTGTGTGTGTGTGCGCGCGCGCGCGCGCGTGTGTGTGTGTGTGTCTCTGTTTTTTGTGTGTCTGTCTCTCTATCTGTGTGTCTGTGTGTGTGTGTGTGTGTGTCTGTATCTGTCTGTGGTGTGGGTGGGGGAGGGGGAGGCGGGGGATGACCGATGGTCAAGAATTTTCTCTCTTTCACCTGGCATCTGTCAGAGCCCTTGGCTGTACAGCTGTTTGTCTGTTTCCTCAGTCCATTCCCGCTGACCTCAGTCCATTCCGCTGACCTCAGTCCATTCCGCTGACTTCAGTCCATTTCCGCTGACCTCAGTCCATTCCGCTGACCTCAGTCCATCCCACTGACCTCAGTCCATTCCGCTGACCTCAGTCCATTCCGCTGACCTCAGTCCATCCCACTGACCTCAGTCCATTCCGCTGACCTCAGTCCATCCCACTGACCTCAGTCCATCCCACTGTCCTCAGTCCATTCCGCTGACCTCAGTCCATTCCTTTGACCTTGTCCTCATCCATGTCTGTTGACCTCAGTCCATTCCGCTGACCTCAGTCCATCCCGCTGACCTCAGTCCATTCCGCTGACCTCAGTCCATTCCGTTGACCTCAGTCCATCCCACTGACCTCAGTCCATTCTGTCTGACCTCAGTCCATTCCGCTGACCTCAGTCCATTCTGCTGACCTCAGTCCATTCCGCTGACCTCAGTCCATCCTCAGTCCATGACCTCAGTCCATTCCGCTGACCTCAGTCCATTCCGCTGACCTCAGTCCATTCCTCAGTCCATTCCGCTGACCTCAGTCCGTGTCTGTTTTCTCAGTCCATTCTGCTGACCTCAGTCCATTCCGCTGACCTCAGTCAGTCCATGTCTGTTTCCTCAGTCCATTCTGCTGACCTCAGTCCATTCCGCTGTCTCAGTCCATGTCTGTTTCCTCAGTCCATTCCGCTGACCTCAGTCCATCCCGCCGACCTCAGTCCATTCCGCTGACCTCAGTCCATGTCTGTTTCCTCAGTCCATTCCGCTGACCTCAGTCCATCCCGCCGACCTCAGTCCATTCCGCTGACCTCAGTCCATGTCTGTTTCCTCAGTCCATCCGCTGACCTCAGTCCATTCCGCTGACCTCAGTCCATGTCTGTTTCCTCAGTCCATTCCGCTGACCTCAGTCCATTCCGCTGACCTCAGTCCATGTCCATTTCCTGTTTCCTCAGTCCATTCCGCTGACCTCAGTCCATGTCTGTTTCCTCAGTCCATTCCGCTGACCTCAGTCCATGTCTATTTCCTCAGTCCATTCCGCTGACCTCAGTCCATATCTATTTCCTCAGTCCATTCCGCTGACCTCAGTCCATGTCTGTTTCCTCAGTCCATTCCGCTGACCTCAGTCCATTCCGCTGACCTCAGTCCATGTCTGTTTCCTCAGTCCATTCCGCTGACTTCAGTCCATTCTGCTGACCTCAGTCCATTCCGCTGACCTCAGTCCATGTCTGTTTCCTCAGTCCATTCCGCTGACCTCAGTCCATTCCGCTGACCTCAGTCCATTCCGTTGACCTCAGTCCATGTCTGTTTCCTCAGTCCATCCATTCCATGCTGACCTCAGTCCATTCCGCTGACCTCAGTCCATGTCTGTTTCCTCAGTCCATTCTGCTGACCTCAGTCCATGTCTGTTTCCTCAGTCCATTCTGCTGACCTCAGTCCATGTCTGTTTCAGTCCATTCCCTCAGTCCATTCCGCTGACCTCAGTCCATTCCGCTGACCTCAGTCCATGTCTGTTTCCTCAGTCCATTCCGCTGACCTCAGTCTATTCCGCTGACCTCAGTCCATGTCTGTTTCCTCAGTCCATTCCGCTGACCTCAGTCCATCCCGCTGACCTCAGTCCATTCCAC
>JADBJO010005042.1:122500-125000 GCA_016801955.1 Conus betulinus | reverse complement strand
ACACACACACACACACGCGCGCGCGCGCGCGCGCAAGCACGGACGCACACACAAACACGCGCGCGCGCGCACCACACGGTCGTATGCATGTGCCTGCCTACACATACAAACACACATCAGTAATAGCACACACATGCGCGTATTCTGGCCTTCTTCACTTTCACATCACCTGACATCTTAGAGGACTGACACAAACTTTGCATGAACGCGTGAACATACACACAAACAAAACTAATGGGATGCATAATTGAATTCAACATTTCTTTGTCACTTTTTTCAGACAAAGAAAACATATCTATTGTTGTTACTGTAGTTGTTGTTGTTGTTGTTGTTGTTGTTGTTGTTGTTGTTGTCGTCGACGTCGTCGTTGTCGTCGTCGTCGTCGTCGTCGTCGTCGTCATCGTTGTTGTTGTCGTTGATTTCTTAAATTGAGATGCTGTAGAGATCTTGTAAAGAGAATGAAGACCTGCATCTACCCACCAGTAGTTCCACCACGTGATTCTGTCTCAGAGGTGACACGGTCACTGGATCAATCACAGACCTGTCCAGCACACGCTGACCACTAATACAAGTCAAATCAGTGCACAGTGTGCATCATATCAGAGAGCGCACGGTATGTTATATTAGGGCGCACGCTGTACATTATGTCAGGGGGGCACAGGGTATACAATGTCAGGGTGAACAGTGTGAATTAAGAGAAAGGTGCACAGTGTGCCTTATATCAGGGTGCACAGTGGACATTATATCAGGGTGCACAGTGGACGTTATATCGGGGTGCACAGTGGACGTTATACCAGGGTGCACAGTGGACGTTATATCAGGGTGCACAGTGGACGTTATATCGGGGTGCACAGTGGACGTTATATCAGGGTGCACAGTGGACATTATATCGGGGTGCACAGTGGACATTATATCAGGGTGCAAAGTGGACATTATATCAGGGTGCACAGTGAACATTATATCAGGGTGCACAGTGGACATTATATCAGGGTGCACAGTGGACATTATATCAGGGTGCACAGTGGACATTATATCAGGGTGCACAGTGAACATTATATCGGTGCACAGTGGACATTATATCAGGGTGCAAAGTGAACATTATAACAGGGTGCACAGTGGACATTATATCAGGGTGCAAAGTGGACATTATATCAGGGTGCACAGTGGACATTATATCAGGGTGCAAAGTGGACATTATAACTGGGTGCACAGTGGACATTATATCAGGGTGCACAGTGGACATTATATCAGGGTGCACAGTGGACATTATATCAGGGTGCACAGTGGACATTTTATCAGGGTGCACAGTGGACATTATATCAGGGTGCGCACTGGACATTATATCAGGGTGCACAGTGGCCTTTATGTCAGAGGGGCCAGTTGGCTCAAACGCGCAGCACTGAGTTAAACTGTCAGGCATTGTGTGTTTGATCCCCATTGGCCAGACACTCAGACTGTCACTCTTGCTGAATATCGTCACGTGCCACTGACCACACATTCAGACTGTCACTCTTGCTGAATATCGTCACGGGCCACTGGCCACACATTCAGACTGTCACTCTTGCTGAATATCGTCACGTGCCCACTGACCACACATTTTAGACTGTCACTCTTGCTGAATATCGTCACGTGCCACTGACCACACATTCAGACTGTCACTCTTGCTGAATATCGTCACGGGCCACTGACACACATTCAGACTGTCACTCTTGCTGAATATCGTCACGGGCCACTGGCCAGACATTCCCACTGTCATTTTTGCTGAATATCGTCACATGTCGTTCTGGTGGTGTCAATGTAGAGTCAGACCGATTTCCCCCTACCCCCACCCTCGACCCCAATGCAGAGTCAGACCGATTCCCCCCCACCCCCAACCCCCACCCCTCTCCATTTTTATGGGATGGTCATTTCCATCTGTCTTTGGATGACTTGTGGACGTTAAACCTGAATATCATCAACCAGTAATGTAATTTGAAACTTAACTAGAAATGCACTTGTTATTTGTTTCCACTGCCGTTCCTGTGACGTCAGAATTTGTCTGATGCAGGTTCAGTCCGTACGGAAATGTAGTTTCAAATGTTCCTTGCCTCTTCAAACTGCGTTGCACGGTTTTTTTTCAACTTTATTACGAAGTTCTTATGAATCGGGTGCCATGTACAGTCGTCTTTGCTTCTGCATTGCTAACAGTTTCCAAACCCTTGTTTAGTTCGTTCTCCGACTTGCTAAGGACATTTTACGGTACTATGTTTCGAACTCTTTCCGAAGCTGTGATAAGGACATTTTCAGAAGCTCTATTCAAAACATTCTCCAAGCTATATTTAGAAGACTTTGTACAGCGGTATTCAATTTTTTTCCTCAGCAGAATTAAAACAAAATATAATGTTAAACTGAATGGCAGCTGGTCTGATTCAAATTTAGAATGGAATCTTTATGGCAATACATTCTCTAATACAGACAGACGAGAGTTTTCTTCTTCCTCTTCTTTTTCTATGAATATCAT
>JADBJO010005042.1:112500-115000 GCA_016801955.1 Conus betulinus | reverse complement strand
ATCAATATGATTGATGCGTCTCCGAGAGTTGTGCTGAAATTTTTTGACCATCATTGCAGGTGGGTGTATTTATCGAGCCCGGCTGGCCCCTTGAATGTATTACTAGAGGGAGCAACGAATACAGCCCTGTCTCAGACCGAAAAGGAATCTTCTGGCATCATCTTCATCCTCCTCGTGACCAAACAGTGTCAGGTTCTGTGGCCCTTTATTCCCAGCACGTGTGGCCATATCCGCTTCCATCTCCTCTCCACGACCTGGGCTGTAGCGAGTTCTTCCATCTGCTCTCCATGTCCTGGGATGTGGCGAGTTCTTCCATCTGCTCTCTATGTCCTGGGCTGTAGCGAGTTCTTCAAGATCGCCCAGTTCATGGGAACGGTTGTTGGACGGATGTTCTCTTCCCCCCCCCCCCCCTCCATGTTCTCCACCCCAACATCAATAACAACAGCATCAACAACAATAACGTCAACACCACCGTCACCACCGCCACCATTACCACCACCATCACCACCACCACTACCACCACCACCAACAACAACAAAAACAAACATTGATAGCAACCACATCAGCAATAATGTCCACAGGAACAACATCAAGAAAAGCATAATCCTTAGTAACAACAACAACAGCAGCAGCAGCAACAACATCAACAACAACAAAAGCAACTTCAGCATCAGCAATATTTTGTGAGCATGAGAGTTAATCATGCTCCATCCTCTCCCCAGAGGGGTGAACAGAGGGATTCAAATAACAATAAAACAATACCATATCAACTTAAATTTCGAACAAAAATTAGATTAAGCAACGATGCTCACAAGAAAGTGAGACAGAGTGTGGAAAAGAGACTAGAAGATGTATATTGACCAGCTTGCAGAAGAAGCAGAACAGGCTGCCAACAGCAGAAACGTGAAAGCGCTCTACGATACGACCAAGAAACTCACAGGAAAGTTTTCCAAGCCGAGAGACTCATTCAAAACAAACAGAGAGAGACTATTACAGACCAAGAGGGACAGAACAACAGATGGGCGGAGCACCACGAAGAGTTACTGAACAGACCAGCACCACAAGACTCTCCACATATCCCAGCGGCAGAAATTGATCTGCCAATCAACTGTGATCCACCAACCAGGGAAGAAATTGTCAGTGCTATCAAGAAATGAAATATGGAAAGGCAGCAGGCCCAGACGCAATTCCAGCAGAAGCACTAAAAGCTGACATCAACACTACAGCAGACACGCTTCAACCACTTTTTGAGACGATATAGACATACGAA
Organism: Conus betulinus; assembly: GCA_016801955.1. Lineage (NCBI taxonomy): Eukaryota > Metazoa > Mollusca > Gastropoda > Neogastropoda > Conidae > Conus > Conus betulinus. Next base: position 113,730 of record JADBJO010005042.1, on the reverse strand, counting down.
GAGGTCATTACAGACTGGAAAGACGGACACATCATTAGATTACCAAAGAAGGGAGATCTCAGCAACTGCGGAAACTATAGAGGCATCACTCTCCTGTCAGTACCAGGCAAGGTCTTCACAGGATACTTTTAGAGAGAATGAAGAGTGAAGAAGACAAAACACTTAGGGACCAACAAGCAGGTTTCCGCAAAGATCGCTCCTGCACAGACCGAGAGTGCCACGCTAAGGATCATCATGGAACAAACTTTAGAATGGAACATTTCACTCTACCTAAATTTTGTTGACTTTCAGAAAGCCTTCGACAGCTTTGCACAGAGACAGCTTGTGACAACTATCACGGCACTATGGAGTACCAGCTAAGATCACCAATTTGATTCAGAAATCTATGAAAGAATAGCATGCCAGATGGTAGCTGCCTGCGGAAGATCCTCCACATCCACTGGCCAGAGACAATCAGCAACAAAGAGCTGTGGGTAAGAAGTAACGAACCGCCAGTAGAGCAAGACATCCGTAAAAGAAGATGGCGGTGGATAGGACGCACGTTCCGAAAGCCCCCGGACACCACCACCAGAAAAGCCCCGACCTGGAATCCTCAAGGCAATAGGAAGCGAGGAAGACCAAGAAACACCTGGAGGTGGGACCTGGAGGCGGACACCAGGCAGATGGGTTACAGCTGGGGCGAAATAGAAAATATTGTCCAGGACCGTGGTCGTTGGCGTGCAGTTGTTGATGGTCCATGCTCTTGCAAGAGCAATGGACCTAAGTAAGTAAGTAAAATAACAGTTAAACTAGTTAATTGTTTAAGAGTTATAGATACTGCGTTTTTGCCAGTTCGAAAACAGTAAATGGAAGAAGACGAACAGAAAAAAGTATAATTCACATATAAGAAATTTGATATCCAGTGCTAAATGATGTACGTGCATTTAAGTCGTGTCGATAGAACCAAAATCATGTATACATTCAGTTCGGAACTTTTCAACAGTCGTTCAAGGGAGCAATTTAACAGACCAGATAGATAGATAGAAAGATAGATGGGTAGGTAGATAGATAGATAGATAATGTTGCTTATAGCCCAGCGGACCGCAAAAGCCGCTGTCACCGCGTTGCAAGATAGATAGATAGATAGATAGATAGATAGATAGATAGATAGATAGATAGATAGATAGATAAGGGGGAAAAATACTGACAAAAGGACGTCTCTCTCTCTCTCTCTCTCTCTCTCTCTCTCCT
>JADBJO010005042.1:97500-102500 GCA_016801955.1 Conus betulinus | reverse complement strand
ATTCTCTACTTCTCACCTTTTCCTTCAGCCTACAATGTTTCTACACAATTCTCTACTTCTCGCCTTTTCCTTCAGCCTACAATGTTTCTACACAATTCTCTACTTCTCACCTTTTCCTTCAGCCTACAATGTTTCTACATAATTCTCTACTTCTCACTTTTCCTTCAGCCTACAATGTTTCTACACAATTCTCTACTTCTCACCTTTTCCTTCAGCCTACCATTTTTCTTCATAATTCTCTACTTCTCACCTTTTCCTTCAGCCTACAATGTTTCTACACAATTCTCTACTTCTCACCTTTTCCTTCAGCCTACAATGTTTCTACACAATTTCTCTACTTCTCACCTTTTCCTTCAGCCTACAATGTTTCTACACAATTCTCTACTTCTCACCTTTTCCTTCAGCCTACAATGTTTCTACACAATTCTCTACTTCTCACCTTTCCTTCAGCCTACAATGTTTCTACACAATTCTCTACTTCTCACCTTTTCCTTTCAGCCTACAATGTTTCTACATAATTCTCTACTTCTCCCTCACCTTTTCCTTCAGCCTACAATGTTTCTACACAATTCTCTACTTCTCACCTTTTCCTTCAGCCTACAATGTTTCTACACAATTCTCTACTTCTCACCTTTTCCTTCAGCCTACCATTTTCTACATAATTCTCTACTTCTCACCTTTTCCTTCAGCCTACAATGTTTCTACACAATTCTCTACTTCTCACCTTTTCCTTCAACCTACAATGTTTCTACACAATTCTCTACTTCTCACCTTTTCCTTCAGCCTACCATTTTCTACATAATTCTCTACTTCTCACCTTTTCCTTCAGCCTACCATTTCTACATAATTCTCTACTTCTCACCTTTTCCTTCAGCCTACCATTTTCTACATAATTCTCTACTTCTCACCTTTTCCTTCAACCTACAATGTTTCTACAAAATTCTCTACTTCTCACCTTTTCCTTCAACCTACCATTTTCTACAAAATTCTCTACTTCTCACCTTTTCCTTCAACCTACAATGTTTCTACATAATTCTCTACTTCTCACCTTTTCCTTCAACCTACCATTTTCTACATAATTCTCTACTTCTCACCTTTCCTTCAGCCTACAATGTTTCTACATAATTCTCTACTTCTCGCCTTTTCCTTCAACCTACAATGTTTCTACATAATTCTCTACTTTTCACCTTTTCCTTCAGCCTACCATTTTCTACATAATTCTCTACTTCTCACCTTTTCCTCCAGCCTACAATGTTTCTACATAATTCTCTACTTTTCACCTTTTTCCTTCAGCCTACCATTTTCTACATAATTCTCTACTTCTCACCTTTTCCTTCAGCCTACAATGTTTCTCTACATAATTCTCTACTTCTCACCTTTTTCTTCAGCCTACAATGTTTCTACATAATTCTCTACTTTTCACCTTTTCCTTCAGCCTACCATTTTTCTACATAATTCTCTACCTCTCACCTTTTCCTTCAGCCTACCATTTTCTACATAATTCTCTACTTCTCACCTTTTCCTTCAACTACAATGTTTCTACATAATTCTCTACTTCTCACCTTTTCCTTCAACCTACAATGTTTCTACATAATTCTCTACTTCTCACCTTTTCCTTCAGCCTACAATGTTTCTACATAATTCTCTACTTCTCACCTTTTCCTTCAACCTACAATGTTTCTACATAATCTCTACTTCTCACCTTTTCCTTCAGCCTACCATTTTCTACATAATTCTCTACTTCTCACCTTTTCCTTCAGCCTACCATTTTTCTACATAATTCTCTACTTCTCACCTTTTCCTTCAACCTACAATGTTTCTACATAATTCTCTACTTCTCACCTTTTCCTTCAGCCTACCATTTTCTACATAATTCTCTACTTTTCACCTTTTCCTTCAGCCTACAATGTTTCTACACAATTCTCTACTTTTCACCTTTTCCTTCAGCCTACCATTTTCTACATAATTCTCTACTTCTCACCTTTTCCTTCAGCCTACCATTTTCTACAAAATTCTCTACTTCTCACCTTTTCCTTCAGCCTACAATGTTTCTACAAATTCTCTACTTCTCACCTTTTCCTTCAGCCTACAATGTTTCTACATAATTCTCTACTTCTCACCTTTTCCTTCAGCCTACAATGTTTCTACACAATTCTCTACTTCTACCTTTTCCTTCAGCCCTACATTTTCTACATCATTCTCTACTTCTCACCTTTTTCTTCAACCTACAATGTTTCTACACAATTTCTCTACTTTCTCACCTTTTCCTTCAACCTACAATGTTTCTACATAATTCTCTACTTCTCACCTTTTCCTTCAACCTACAATGTTTCTACATAATTCTCTACTTCTCACCTTTTCCTTCAGCTACAATGTTTCTACACAATCTCTACTTCTCACCTTTTCCTTCAGCCTACCATTTTCTACATCATTCTCTACTTCTCACCTTTTTCTTCAACCTACAATGTTCTACACAATTCTCTACTTCTCACCTTTTCCTTCAACCTACAATGTTTCTACATAATTCTCTACTTCTCACCTTTCCCTCAACTACAATGTTTCTACATAATTCTCTACTTCTTCTCACCTTTCCTTCAGCCTACAATGTTTCTACACAATTCTCTACTTCTCACCTTTTCCTTCAGCCTACAATGTTTCTACATAATTCTCTACTTCTCACCTTTTCCTTCAGCCTACAATGTTTCTACATAATTCTCTACTTCTCACCTTTTCCTTCAGCCTACCATTTTCTACAAAAATTCTCTACTTCTCACCTTTTCCTTCAGCCTACAATGTTTCTACAAATTCTCTACTTCTCACTTTTCCTTCAGCCTACAATGTTTACATAATTCTCTACTTCTCACCTTTTCCTTCAGCCTACAATGTTTCTACACAATTCTCTACTTCTCACCTTTTCCTTCAGCCTACCATTTTCTACATCATTCTCTACTTCTCACCTTTTTCTTCAACCTACAATGTTTCTACACAATTCTCTTACTACTTCTCAACTTTTTCCTTCAACCTACAATGTTTCTACATAATTCTCTACTTCTCACCTTTTCCTTCAACCTACAATGTTTCTACATAATTCTCTACTTCTCACCTTTTTCCTTCAGCCTACAATGTTTCTACACAATTCTCTACTTCTCACCTTTTCCTTCAGCCTACCATTTTCTTCTACATCATTCTCTACTTTCTCACTTTTCTTCAACCTACATGTTTCTACACAATTTCTCTACTTCTCACATTTCCTTCAACCTACAATGTTTCTACATAATTCTCTACTTCTCACCTTTTCCTTCAACCTACAATGTTTCTACATATAATTCTCTACTTCTCACCTTTTCCTTCAGCCTACAATGTTTCTACACAATTCTCTACTTCTCACCTTTTTCCTTCAGCCTACAATGTTTTACATAATTCTCTACTTCTCACCTTTTCCTTCAGCCTACAATGTTTCTACATAATTCTCTACTTCTCACCTTTTCCTTCAACCTACAATGTTTGTACACAATTCTCTACTTCTCACCTTTTCCTTCAGCCTACAATGTTTCTACACAATTCTCTACTTCTCACCTTTTCTTCAACCTACAATGTTTCTACACAATTCTCTAACTTCTCACACCTTTTCCTTCAGCCTACAATGTTTCTACAACAATCTCTACTTCTCACACTTTCCTTCAGCCTACAATGTTTCTACACAATTCTCTACTTCTCACCCTTTCCTTCAGCCTACAATGTTTCTACATAATTCTCTACTTCTCACCTTTTCCTTCAGCCTACAATGTTTCTACATAATTCTCTACTTCTCACCTTTTCCTTCAGCCTACAATGTTAATACACAATTCTCTACTTCTCACCTTTTCCTTCAGCCTACAATGTTTCTACATAATTCTCTACTTCTCACCTTTTCCTTCAGCCTACCATTTTCTACATAATTCTCTACTTCTCACCTTTTCCTTCAGCCTACAATGTTTCTACACAATTCTCTACTTCTCACCTTTTCCTTCAACCTACAATGTTTCTACACAATTCTCTACTTCTCACCTTTTCCTTCAGCCTACAATGTTCTCTACATAATTCTCTATTCTTGTCTCTTACCTTCAACCTACCATTTTTTTTTTTTTTTTTTTTTTTTTGCATTTTCTACTTCATACACCACACATTCAACCTACTATTTTCTACATAATTTTCTACTTCATACACACACATTCAACCTACTATTTTCTATATAATTTTCTACTTCATACACACACTACAACGTTCAACCTACTATTTTCTACATAATTTTCTACTTCATACACACACATTCAACCTACTATTTCTATATAATTTTTCTACTTCATACACACACATTCAACCTACTATTTTCTATATAATTTTCTACTTCATACACACACACATTCAAATACTATTTCTATATATAATTTCTACTTCATACACACACATTCAACCTACTATTTTCTATATAATTTTCTACTCCATACACACACATTCAACCTACTATTTTCTATATAATTTTTCTACTTCCACACACATTCAACCTACTATTTTCTATATAATTTTCTACTTCATACACATACATTCAACCTACTATTTTCTGTATAATTTTCTACTTCTTACCTTTTACCATCAGCCTGCCATTTTCTGCATAATTTGCTACTTCTTACGCCAAAAAAGGGAAGAAAAAACTTTGGAGCAAAAAACTGTCATCTGTGTGTTAATTACTGATCTTTCGAAAATCATCACTGTGCATGTCTTTCTTCTGGCCTGTCACACTGTAAGATTTCAGTTATGATTATACAATAGCACACAACAAAAGAGTTGACACTCATTTGACGCAGACTCGTTCACCCTTCATCACCTTCACCACGTCCACCTCACAAACATCTGCCGATAATTATTTCTTTAAATCTGCTATACGAACGTGACTAGGAAACCGTAACTGCTGTGTTCTGTTTGTTATCATTGTGATTATCATCATCATCATCATCATCATC
>JADBJO010005042.1:82500-95000 GCA_016801955.1 Conus betulinus | reverse complement strand
AAGGAGCTGTGGGGAGGAGTGGGGGGGGGGGGGGGGGGATGGGACGAGGGGGGGAAGGAATGCAAGGGAAGGTTGGGGAGCTGGAAGGTGTGGGGGGGAATGAGAAGAGGAGGGGGGGGGGGGGGGGGAGGGGGGGGGGAGGGAGGGGGAGGAACGATTCAGCTTAGTGACACGTAATCCGACTAATCGCTTCCACAGAGGGACCTCCTGAACAGTGGTACACAGGCTTCTGAAAGACGAAAGCCGGTGAGCCCCTCAACATGACTGTTGTGTTCATTCAGCTTTAACCCCCTCCAAGCTGCTAAATCGCCAGGTGACATGACTAATGTATCGCTTCCTGACAATAGCGCACGGGTCCGTCGTCAGAGACTCTTAGGTAAGCAGGGATCTCCCCGACTCTCCGTCCCTCCCCAGTCATATATACAGCCAAGCAGAGGTAACCAGGTGAGAAAAAGATCCACTGACCACAGGGAAAGTCCTGTGTGACAGTGGGAAAGACTACTACAACTTTGGATTCTCTCTTGTGGGCACATACGACCGTATGGCGAAAGCTTGGCTGTGTCTGGAGTGGCACTGTCTTCATCTGGCCGTGGGCAGGGGTGATTGGGTCTGTGGGTGTGCTCGACAGCTGGAGGGTGTGTTTTTTTTTTTTTTTTTTTTTTTTGCAGGGGGCTCTGCAGTCATGAAATACGGGCTGGTACACCATGGGGATGCTACTTTAAGGCTGTTATGAGTTGCATCCTGTAGTCTGATTTACCCCTGTTCAGGAGCAGTTATGTCCCTTGATATCTTAATGGAGTGTCCTGCGCGTGCCTGTACCCATCGTCAACACAGCGCAGGCCTCCAAGGGTGTGGTACAGGACTGCTGCTCTAAAGGCAGGTGGAGACAGTGCTTCTCTGGGTCCCTCCCTACCAGCACCTTCGGGTGTTTCTTTTTCTTCTGGAGCCTCCATGACGGCCTTTTCTTAATTAAACGTGACATTGATTGACCAGAATTCAAATTGCGAACGAACGGCAAATTGTAGTACTCTCCCTCTCTCTCTCTCTCTCTCTCTCTCTTTATTTTTTTAACTGAAGAGTACGCTCATGATCTAGTTTGGGCAGTTAAGACGAACCAAACACTGATTCTTAAATTTTATTTTAATGAACACTTATATACCGCCTGTTCTCGGCCATAGACCAAGCTCTAAGCGCTTTACAAGCCACACTCGTTTATACAACGGCTGCCTACCTGGTTAGTGCCGACTGAAGAGCTGCCAGCTGGCGCTTTATTCAGTCGTTTCCCGTATCATCCAGCCCATATCATACTTTTCACTCAGTTTCCTTACTTCCTTCATTCTTTCCATTTCTCACGCAGGGTGCATGCTATTTGTAACGTGTCATCCATACCAACGGCCAAACTGGCCTTCTCTTCCGAAAGTTGGTGATGGGATTTGACGTGTGTGCAAGATGTTATGCGTGCGTTCACACACGGAACCTCGGTTTATAGTCTCATTCGAAGGACTTATGGGAAATGGAGTCAGAACCAATGTTAACTCCGAGGGAAAAATCCCCCAGTACCGAAAACGGCCCGGCGGAGATTCGAATCGGCAACCCCAAGATCACCAAGATTACAAGTCCGACGCCCTACCAACTGAGCCATTCCGGCCCCCAAATGAAGTTTGAACCTTTTTTTTCTTTGCAAGGGAGGGAACTCAACCTGCAGTTCTGCTCGCTGGTGCTGCTCAGCATCATCGGGACACACTGAACTTGAAACTGTTTGGTGTGTAGGCTGTAGAATCGATTTTAGCCATCTTTTTTTATCTCTCAAAATTTCGCGTATGTATTATCAAAGCATTGCGAAATTTGAATATTTCCGCAGTACTGAAACAAAACGTTTATTACGAATCGAGAATAGAAGAGTTTACGTCGAGCAGCGAACTATAAACTGATTTTCATCACAGGAGATGCATCGCAAACTGATTTCCACTGTAGTAGGGTTACTTCCCTTTGCGCAAACCCAAAGAGGTGTCAGAGCATGTCGGGCGAACATTCTTTCGACGTGCGGATCCCCGTGGTCTGTCAACATCACCCATCTGGTATCTCGAACCAAAAGATCAGGCAATTAAGAACGACGGCAGATGGGGAAACTAGATTAACTAACTTCAGCGGTCTAAAAGTCTGTTCAATTAAGAACGGCTTTTGCGTTGTTGATGTCCTGGCAGCAATCTCTACAACTGCACGTTAGAAAACAAACAAGAAAAAAGCGCGGTCTTGGTAATAACCCGGATCGGGAACGGTTGGTTCAAACAGAGCTGTCTTCAAAATATTGGAATCAAATTGTATGCATTGGAAGAGCCGCAACAAGCTTATAGATTATATCGCGCGCTCTGAAATACACATAACATTGGCAGCTTACATTGTATCTGGCAGACAAATACAAAATCTGTTACAAAAATGACGTAGTTTTGGATCAGTGATGTAGTTACCAGGCCTACGGGATGCAATGATCTACTGATCTAAGAAGAAAGTAGATGAACAAACAAATGAGTAAGATAACGGCATCAAGAAAGGAAAAAGGGGAAGAAAAATGAGAGGGACACGGGACCAGTCTTTCCATTACAATTAAATCGTGCATTTGAAAGCCAAATTTTCAAACCCAGTGATGCCCATTCTCGCACACCCCAAAACGCACGCACAAATCTTCTGTCTAAAAATCGATGTAAATTATACATGAATATTATGTACGATTCGTAATTGTTCGCATTAGCATGAAGATCGGGATTACCGTTCAAGAAAATTTAAACTTGAACATAATTTGAAGCAACCTCAAAAAACTGCAGTAGCACGGTTTTGCTGAGTAGGTTACCCCTTCAGGATATGTTGGAGGACGACCGGGCATGTTGGAGGACGACCGGGCAGGTTGGAGGACGACAGGGCATGTTGGAGGACGACAGGGCATGTTGGAGGACGACGGGGCATGCTGGAGGACGACAGGGCATGTTAGAGGACGACAGGGGGCGACAGGGCATGTTGGAGGACGACAGCGCACGTTGTTGGAGGACGACAGGGCATGTTGGACGAAGACAGGGCATACTGGAGGACGACAGGGCATGCTGGAGGACGACAGGGCATGTTGGAGGACGACAGGGCATGTTGGAGGACGACAGGGCATGTTGGAGGACGACAGGCATGTTGGAAGACGCCAGGGCATGTTGGAGGACGCCAGGGCATGTTGGACGAAGACAGGGCATACTGGAGGACGACAGGGCATGTTGGAGGACGACATAGTATGTTAGAGGACGACCGGGCATATTGGAGAACGACAGGGCATGTTGGAGGGCGACCGGGCATGTTGGAGGGCGACAGGGCATGTTGGAGGACGACCGGGCATGTTGGAGGACGACAGGGCATGTTAGAGGACGACCAGGCATGTTGGAGGACGACAGGGCATGCTGGAGGACGACAGGGCATGTTGGAGGAGGACGCCAGGGCATGTTGGAGGACACCAGGGCATGTTGGACGAAGACAGGGCATACTGGAGGACGACAGGGCATGTTGTAGGACGACATAGTATGTTAGAGGACGACCGGGCATATTGGAGAACGACAGGGCATGTTGGAGGGCGACTGGGCATGTTGGAGGTCTAAAGGGCATGTTGGAGGACGACCGGGCATATTGGAGGATGACCGGGTATGTTGGAGGACGACCGGGCATATTGGAGGACAACCGGGCATATTGGAGGACGACGGGAATGTTGGACCGGGGGCATGTTGGAGGACGACAGGGCATGTTGGAGGACGACAGGGGGCATGTTGGAGGACAACAGGGCATGTTGGAGGACGTTCAACGCCTACCTTGCGCTGAAGAGATCTAAGCTAAGTGACAAGCTGGTTCATTTTCCTTGTCCTATTTGTTTGTGTCTTCCCTGAAGAAGACCTAAGAGGTCGAAACGCGTCGTGTTTCGTCTTGTGACTCGTTTGTCCACGTTTCTCTTGGGCGGTTCGCTAGCATTTGATTAAGATTTGTTTAGATTTCCGCCTGCAGTCCGTCTCACTTTGCAACTTGATCGACCTAACTTTGGCTGTGTCATTATATCATTGTATGTGTGTATGGTGAGTGTACGTGTTTGTGTCCGGTGTGTGTGGGCGCGGGCCCATGTATGTGTGTGTGCCAGTGTATGCGGTGCGTGAGCGCATGTGTGTGTGTGTGTGTGTGTGTGGTGTGACACAGAGAGAGAGAGAGAGAGAGAGAGAGAGAGAGAGAGAGAGAGAGAGAGAGAGAGAGAGAATAATGTCTTAACAAACGTTTTGCCGCCTTGCCAACCATTAAATTTTACAGAAAATCACAATGCCACTCTTCTAATTTTCGGCCACGTGCCCTTTTTCAAGAGAAGAAAAACAAAAACCAATGCAGCTACGTGATGTCCATCTTTGGCAACTGGTCAGAGCAAAGAATTGACGTCATAAAGATATAACGCAAGTCTTGACATCATAATATGTGATGTCATCAACAAGGGGGGTAAAAGGAAAAGGCGGGCGCGGGGGGGGGGGGGGGGGGGGGGGGGGGGGGGGGGTGTGTTGTGTGTATGTGTGTGTGTGTGTGTGTGTGTGTGTGCGCGCGCGTGTGTGCGTCACAGAACTATGAGTGTTTCTGTCTGCAGTTGTAGGTTCCTCTTTTCTATCCGAGCCATTCGTCACAGCACCATGTGAGTTTCTGTCTGCAGTTCTAGGTTTATCTTTCAGTATCTGAACCATTCGTCACAACGCCTTCCTTGCGCTGAACTCAGAAGCAGTCTGAAGCGATCAAAGCTAAGAGCATTTTCGTTATTTTGTCCGTCTTTGTTTCACCTGAGGAAGACCTAAGAGGTCGAAACGCGTTGTGTGTTGTCTTGTGACTCGTTTGTCCACGTTTCTCTGGGCGGTTCGCTGACATTTATTTAAGATTCATTCGTCACAGCACTATGTGAGTCTCTGTCTGCAGTTCTAGGTTTATCTTTCAGTATCTGAACCATTCGTCAGAGCACTATGCGTGTGTTTCTGTCTGCAGTTCTAGGTTTATCTTTCAGTATCTGAACCTTTCGTCATAGCACTATGCGTGTTTCTGTCTGCAGTTCTAGGTTTATCTTTCAGTATCTGAACCTTTCGTCACAGCACTATGCGTGTTTCTGTCTGCAGTTCCAGGTTCATCTTTCTGACTGTCTTTTGGTTGCCCTCTCCGCTGGCGCAGCGGTACAGTACTAGAATAGCCATAGTTCCACCGCCTGTATATAAAATCAGCTTTTTAAAGACGATTGCAACAACGATTGTGGTGGCCCATGTGTGTGTAGTGTGTAGTGTGTGTGTTTGTGTGTGTTGTGTGTGTGTGTTCCACCGCCTGTTATGGGGGGGGGGGGGTATGTGTGTGTGTTGTGGTGTGTGTGTGTGTGCGCGCGCGTGTGTTGTGTGTGTGTCTGTCTGTGTCTCTCTGTGTCTGGGGCGTCTGTATGTGTGTGTGTGTGTGTGCGTGTATCTGTGTGTCATGTGTTTGTGTGTGTGTATGTGTGTGAGTATGTGTGTGTGTGTGTGTGTGTGTGCGCGCGCGCGCACGTGTGCGTATGCGTGTGTATGTGTGTGCGCACGTGTGCGTGTGTGTGTGTGTGTGTGTGTGTGTGTTGTAAAATGAAGGTGTTTCCTGTAGCCGCTCCCTAACCCATTCCAATCACCCAGTTTCACAAGTACTCTCTCTCTCTCTCTCTCTCTCTCTCTCTCTCTCTCTCTCTCTCTCTCTCTCTCTCTCTCTCAAAAATAGTGATTAGTGCGAGATCAATAATGTCGTCTGCCTGTCTGAAACATATTGTCAGTCATACGTCGATAATGGAAGAACAGACTTTTCCACAAATTACCTATCGAACGTGATAGCAGTGTTTTTAATGATGATAATAATGATGATGATGATGATGATGATGATGATGATGAGAGGCAGACAGACAGAGAGAGACATAGACAGACTGAGACAGAGAGAGACAGAGACAAACACAGACAGACAGATAGGGACAGAGAGAGAGAGACGGATGCAGCGGGACAGAGACAGACAGACAGAACAGACAGACAGAACAGACAGACAGACAGAGCAGACAGAACAGACCGACAGACAGGGAGAGTGGCCAGACAGACAGACAGGCGAACAGACAGAGAGAGCAGACAGAACAGACAGACAGGGAGAGTGGCCAGACAGACAGACAGACAGACAGACAGACAGACGGACAAACAGAGAGAGCAGACAGACAGAGGACAGACAGACAGACAGACGGACAGGACAGACAGACAGACAGAGCGGACAGAACAGACAGACAGACAAGGAGAGTGGCCAGACAGACAGGCAGAGCGGACAGACAGACAGACAGGTAGAGTGGCCAGATAGAACAGACTGACAGAACAGACAGACAGACAGGCAGGCAGGCAGAGCGGACAGACAGACAGACAGACAGGCAGGCAGGGAAAGTGGCCAGACAGACAGAACAGACAGGGAGAGTGGCCACCTTGGAAAACGATCGCTATCGTCACTGTGGCTTCCACTGGCGGTTGATGGCCACACATATCACTGTCACGACTGTCGTCAGCCCCCCACCCTCACCGCGCGGCCGCCTCCGCAGCCATCTGTTGCCACAAGCAACACAGCACGGATGGCACGAGCAGACAAGAACATAGAACACACACACACACACACACACACACACACACACACACACACACACACACGCACGCACACACAAACACACACGCAAACACACGCACACACACACACACACACACACACACACACGAACACACATACATACACACACACACACGCACGCATGCACAACACACATACACACACATAGGCAACGCACGCACACACACACGTGTGCACGCACACACACAAATGCATGCAAACAAGCAACACGTATACACACACGCATGCACGCAAGCACGCTCTCTCTCTCTCTCTCTCTCTCTCTCTCTCTCTCTCTCTCTCTCTCTCTCTCTCTCTCAAACTGACTGACTGACCCGACTGATGGTGGATAGACAAGAACAATGTATCTTTCACTTACCCACACGCAACAGCTGCTGGTGTCAGCAGAATCGAGAACACACACACACACACACACACACACACACACACACACACACACGCACGAACGCACGCACACACTCACGCACGCAAGCACGCACGCACGCACGCGCGCTTGCACACACACACACACACACCACACACACACACACACACACACACACACACACGCACACACACACTCATACACACACACACACACACACACACACACACACACACACACACACACACACACACACACATTGGCGCGATGCTGGTATCTTATCTGTCATGGCGGATCAGCTGTCCAGCGGGGGAACATCTTCCTGGACATGGGTTGGTCATTAACAGCTCACATGCTGCCCCTCTGCCCGTCCGACTCCACCGCCCACAGGTCAGCCGGTACTGCCAATCCTGTGATGGAAGTCTGGTTCAGAGAGACGGCGGGAGGGGGGGGGGGGGGGATGGAGGAAGGGATTGATCAGGGTTCCCCCTACCTTCCACGCCCCCCCCCCCCTCCCCCCCCCCCCCCCCCCCCCGACCCTCCCTCTCCCCTCCTCCGAATGCCCGGGTCCCCCAACACTCAACCTGCTGCTTTCTGGAAATTTGATTCCTCGCCCCATCTTGTGCCGGATTTGAGAAGATGAGTCTTCCATTTCGTTGTCCCGAGCGCTGTTTGTCTTGCCTGAAGAAGACCTAACAGGTCGAAAAAACGCGTCGCGTTTTTTTTTCTTCTTGTAATTCGTTCGTCCATGTTAACTGCGGAGTTATTTCAGATACCTTTTTAGAATTTTTAGGAAAAAAACTTCGGGTCTGTGATTGTCAAAATTCAAGATCAAGATTTCTTCATCTTTAACCCCTTTGGGGGTAAAGGGTGCTGGAAGAGCGGGGGGTAGTCGGGATGGGCAGCATGACAGTGAATTTCACCCAGTCGATAGGATTTTGATCATCTAGGACATGAAAAGAGTTAACATACAGAACAAACTAATCAAGGATGCTACGATATTTCAGGATCATGGCAAAAGTTCTCTTGCTCGATAAATTTGGCTTAAGTGAGTTGCATTTTCTTTAACTTTTTGTGTGTGTGTGTGTGTGCTTTTTTTGAAAAAATGTTGCAGAAATTAAAAACAACGGTAGAGCGACATTATTTCATGAAGTATTAAATTTTTGCACCCAGTGTACGATGAAATCGTCACCTGTAACGAGCAGTTTTGTGCAGAGTCTGTCCTGTCTAGAAGCGCTGGGTTTTTTTTTTTTTTTTTTTTTTGCCTACTTCAGTCATGACTACCACGTCTATGTGTGATAAAGTGGATACACATGAGTATTGGAAAATCCATGATTGAAAATTTAGTACACATAAGATTGTTGTGTACTTCTCCATGCCAAATCCATGTTTAGAATTTCAGTACAAAACTAAACGCTCATGCTCTTCTCAATAAGCTCTTCGGTCTTAAAACAGCATGTTTTGAGCTCTCAGACACAAAGCTTGTTTGAAAACTCACGGACATATATCTTGTTTTGAGACTCATGGACATATATCTTGTTTTGAGACTCATGGACATATATCTTGTTTTGAGACTCATGGACATATATCTTGTTTTGAGACTCATGGACACATATCTTGTTTTGTGACTCATTGGACATATATTTTGTTTTGAGACTCATGGACATATATCTTGTTTTGAGACTCATGGACATAATATCTTGTTTTGAGACTCAGACACAGCTTTTTTTTTAAGACTCAGACACATAGTTTGTTTGAGGCTTTTAGACACCTAGGTCGCTTTGAGAAGTTCAGACACACGGCTCGTTTTGAGATAT
This sequence comes from Conus betulinus, assembly GCA_016801955.1. Taxonomy (NCBI): domain Eukaryota; kingdom Metazoa; phylum Mollusca; class Gastropoda; order Neogastropoda; family Conidae; genus Conus; species Conus betulinus. The sequence goes on along the minus strand of JADBJO010005042.1, from coordinate 86,123 downwards.
TTAGATACATAATCCGTCATGAGATTCTCAGACTCATGGCTAGTTTTGAGACTTTGAGTCACTTAACTTGTTTGGGGATTCCCAGAAACTTAGTTTTGCTTTGAGACTCTTGGACACATAGCTTAATTTTACACTCAGATACGCGTAGCTTGGTTTCATACTGACAAAAAACGTAGCTTGATTTCATACTCACAGGTAGATTGATTTCATACGCACAACACACAGCTTGATTTCGTACTCACAACACATAGCTTGATTTCGTACTCACAACTCATAGCTTGATTTCGTACTCACAGACTCTAGTATGATTTCATGCTCACAATACGTAGCTTGACCTTACACTCACAAACACATAGCTTGATTTTACGCTCGCAAACACGTGGCTTGATGTCATACTCACAACACGTATTTTGACTTCATACTCACAGACATACAGCTTGATTTCATACTCACAAAAATATAGCTTGATTTCGTATTCACAAACACGATTCTTCATTTCAAACTCACAAACATGTAGCTTCCTTTCATACTCACAAGTAGTCTGATTTCATACTCACAACACGTAGCTTAATGTCGTACTCACATACACGTAGCTTGATTTCAGACTCACAAACATATAGCTTAAATTCTTACTCATGAACGCGTAGACGTTTTTAATACTGAGAAACACATAGCTTCATTTTACACTCTCAATACGTAGCTTGACTTGCACTCACATCGCGTAGCTTGACTTAATACTCACATCACGTAGCTTGACTTAATACTCACATCACGTAGCTTGACTTCATATCAACAAACTCGTCGCTTGGCTTTATTCTCACATATACGTTGCCTGACTTTATACTCACAAACACATAGCTTGACTTTATACTCACAAACACATAGCTTGACTTTATACTCACAAACGCATAGCTGGACTTTATACTCACAAACACGTAGCTTGACTTTATACTTACAAACACACAAACACGTAGCCTGACTTTATACTCACAAACACGTAGCCTGACTTTATACTCACAAACACGTAGCTTGACTTTATACTCACAAACACGTAGTTTGACTTTATACTCACATCACGTAACCTGACTTCATACTCACATCACGTAGCCTGACTTTATACTCACAAACACATAGCTTGACTTTATACTCACAAACACATAGCTTGACTTTATACTCACAAAACGCATAGCTGGACTTTATACTCACAAACACGTAGCTGGACTTTATATTTTACAAACACACAAACACGTAGCTGACTTTATACTTACAAACCCGTAGCCTGACTTTATACTCACAAACACGTAGCCTGACTTCATACTCACAAACACGTAGCCTGACTTTATACTCACAAACACGTAGGCTGACTTCATACTCACAAACACGTAGCCAGACTTTATACTCACAAATACGTAGCCTGACTTTATACTCACATCACGTATACTGACTTTATACTCACATCACGTATACTGACTTTATACTCACAATCACATAGTCTGATCTGAGAATCTCAGACCCGTAGCTTGAGACCCACAGACATGCATCTTGATCTGACACTCACAGACACGTGACTTGATTTGTAACTCACAAACATGCAGACAGATCTAAAACTCAACAGACGCGGTACTTGGTTTTTGTACTATCAGACATACGTCTTGACACGGGGCTTCCTAAACACACGGCTTGTGCTCACAGACACGTAACTTAGTTTTTTATACTCCCAAGACTCGTAGACTGATTTCAGAGATTTCTCTCAGACAAGACGATTTATTTCGAACTCTCAGACACGATGCTTGATGTGAAACTCTTGGACACGTAGCTTAATGTAAGTCTTCTGCACATGAATCTTGATTTGGGACTCTTGGGGGAATAAATTGATTTGAGACACTCAGACACAAAGCTTGTTGTTTTTTTTTTTTTTAATTCTTGGACACAAAGCTTGATTTTAGACAGTCAGGCACAGAGCTTGATTTAGAACTTTTGGACACAGAGCTTGATTTTAGACATTCAGACACAGAGCTTGATTTGGAACTTTTGGACGCGAATCTTACTGTAAGTCTTTCAGACATGAATCTTGATTGAGAACTCGTGGAAACAAAGCTTGGTTTTAGGCATTCAGACACGAAGCTTGATTTGAAACTGTTGGACGCAAAGCTTGATTTGAGACCGTCTTGGGTGAGTTACTTTATTTGAACTCTTGAACATGTAGCTTGATTTGAACTCTTCTTGCACATGCAGCTTTATTTGAAACTCTTGGACATGTAGCTCGATTTGAAACTCTTGGACACATAGCTTGATTTGAACTCTTGGGCGTGTGGCATGATGTGAACTCTTGAACATGTTGTTTGATGTGAACTCTTGGACATGTAGCTTGATGTGAACTCTTGGACATGTAGCTTGATTTGAAACTCTTGGGCATGTAGCTTGATTTGAAACTCTTAGACATGTAGCTTGATTTGAAACTCTTGGACATGTAGCTTGATTTGAACTCTTGGACATGTAGCTTGATTTGAACTCTTGGACATGTGATTTGAATTCTTGGATATGTAGCTTGGTTTGAACTCTTGGGCATGTAGTTTGGTTTGAACTCTTGGGCGTGTGATCTGGTTTGAACTCTTGGACATGCAGTTTGATTTTAACTCCTGGACATTTAGTTTGATTTGAACTCTTGGACATGCAGTTTGATTTGAACTCTTGGACATGTAGCTCGGTTTGAAGTCTTGGAATTGTAGCTTGGGTTTGAGACACTCAAACGCGAAGTTTGATTTGAAACTCTTGGACATGTAGCTCGATTCGAAACTTTCAGACACGAAGCTTGAACTGAGAGTCTCAAACTCTCTCTACAGAGCGTCTTTGCCTTGAAATAAATTTACCCCCCCCCCCCCCCCCCCCCCCCCCCAAACACTGTTATTATCATACCCAACCTTACGGATTTTTCTCGATGACGCACCTGGACAGCTGGCCTCCACCTAACCTCCACTCTAATCCATCTCCATTCTCATGCGCCATTTCCATCCTAACGCCCTGATCCATCTCCACACACACACCCATACCCTTCCCCCACCTCAGCGTCCCCCCCCCCCCCCCCCCCCCCCCCCCCCCCCCCCAATACCCTCCTCACTTCAGTGTCTCCAGTTTTTCATGTTATTCAATTCCTCGGAAGCCTGCCCGCACGATTTATCCGCCCTAGTTTGTAAGGTAGCGAAGAGGCGGGGATGACGGCATGGCCAGCGCTGAGAAATGCATGCCCTACAGGGAGACGGTCAAAGGTCAGGTGGGACCGGTCGGGATGGAGACAGAGGCATGGAGATTCAATTATAGATACACACAGGCGCGCGCGCGCGCGCACACACACACACACACACACACACACACACACACACACACACACACACAGAACAGACAGACAGAAAGACACAGAGAGCGAGAGAGACAGAGAGAGACAGGATTCGGTAGAAATCTGAATGACTTGCTGATTGTTGAGCCACTACGGTATTACTCACACTCACCAGTAGATGAATAAATCACACACACACACACACACACACGCGCGCGCGCGCGCGCCGCGCGCGCACGCACGCACACGACACAGACAGAGAGAGAGAGAGTGAGAGAGAGAGAGAGAG
>JADBJO010005042.1:55000-57500 GCA_016801955.1 Conus betulinus | reverse complement strand
AGGTTCATTGGTCCCAAGGTTCGTTGGTCCCAAGGTTCGTTGGTCCCAAGGTTCGTTGGTCCCAAGGTCCGTTGGTCCCAAGGTTCTTTGGTCCCAAGGTCCGTTATATATTTCACAGATGTACATGGACCTTGGGACCAACGGACCTTGGGACCCACGGACCATGGGACCAATGGACCTTGGGACCAATGGCATGACCCCTTCTGAGGTCCTTCCCATTACGTGTGCCCTCTATTTCAATTGTTCTCCTAGTTCTGTCGTCTTACCTGTCTTTACCTCAGTATTCCGTCACCTCATTATTTAGGGTTCCATATTGCGGTCTCTCTCCTGTTCATAGTCAGTGAGTCCAGATAAAGCAGGCAAAAGCCAGTTTCTTGAAGCGATAGTATGTATGTGTGTGTGCGATAGTATGTGTGTGTGTGTGCGATAGTATGTGTGTGTGTGTGTGTGTGTGTGTGTGTGTGTGTGTGTGTGTGTGTGTGTGTGTGTGTGTGCGTGCCTGTCTGTGTGTCTGTCTGCCTGCCTGTGTGTGTCTGGGGTGTACACGCGTGTGTGTAAGTGCGAGCGTGCGTGTGTTTATGTGCGCGCGCGCGTATGTCAGTGTGCGTGCGCGCGCGCGCGTATGTGTGTGTGTGTGTGTGTGTGTGTGTGCGTGTGTGTGTACATGTGTGTGTGTGTGTGTGTGTGTGTGTGTGTGTGTGTGTGTGTGTGTGTGTGTGTGTGTGTTGTGTGTGTGTGTGTGTGTGATGTCTTGTCATTGTCACTCCCTCGTAGAGCCTTTCGCTGTCATTTTTATCAGTACAGTACAGTGTCAAAATGGTTCCAGCATCTGAATGTCTATCATCACAACATGTCAGTATTGTACCAACTCCTGCATGTCTATCAGTACATTGTCAGTATTGTGCCAACTCCTGCATGTCTATCAGTACAATGTCAGTATTGTACCAACTCCTGCATGTCTATCAGTACATTGTCAGTATTGTACCAACTCCTGCATGTCTATCAGTACATTGTCAGTATTGTGCCAACTCCTGCATGTCTATCAGTACAATGTCAGTATTGCACCAACTCCTGCATGTCTATCAGTACAATGTCAGTATTGTGCCAACTCCTGCATGTCTATCAGTACATTGTCAGCATTGTGCCAACTCCTGCATGTCTATCAGTACATTGTCAGTATTGTACCAACTCCTGCATGTCTATCAGTACAATGTCAGTATTGTGCCAACTCCTGCATGTCTATCAGTACATTGTCAGTATTGTGCCAGCTCCTGCATGTCTATCAGTACAATGTCAGCATTGTGCCAACTCCTGCATGTCTATCAGTACATTGTCAGTATTGTACCAACTCCTGCATGTCTATCAGTACATTATCAGTATTGTACCAACTCTCCTGCATGTCTATCAGTACATTGTCAGTATTGTACCAACTACTGCATGTCTATCAGTACAATGTCAGCATTGTGCCAACTCCTGCATGTCTATCAGTACAATGTCAGTATTGTGTGAACTCCTGCATGTCTATCAATACAATGTCAGTATTGTGACAACTCCTGTATGTCTATCAGTACAATGTCAGTATTGTGTGAACTCCTGTATGTCTATCAGTACAATGTCAGTATTGTGCCAACTCCTGCATGTCTATATCAGTACAATGTCAGTATTGTGCCAACTCCTGTATGTCTATCAGTACAATGTCAGTATTGTGCCAACTCCTGCATGTCTATCAGTACAATGTCAGTATTGTGCCAACTCCTGTATGTCAATGTCAGTATTGTGCCAACTCCTGTATGTCTATCAGTACAATGTCAGTGTTGTATGAACTCCTGCATGTCTATCAGTACATTGTCAGTATTGTTTAAACTCCTGCATGTCTATTAGAACAATGTCAGTATTGTGCCAACTCCTGCATGTCTATCTGTACAATGTCAGTATTGTGCCAATTCCGCATGTCTATCAGTACAAAGTCAGTATTGTGCCAACTCCTGCATGTCTATCAGTACAATGTCAGTATTGTGACAACTCCTGCATGTCTATCAGTACATTGTCAGTATTGTGCCAACTCCTGCATGTCTATCAGTACAATTTCAGTATGGTGCCAACTCCTGCAGTCTATCAGTACATTGTCAGTATGGTGCCAACTCCTGCATGTCTATCAGTACAATTTCAGTATGGTGCCAACTCCTGCAGTCTATCAGTACATTGTCAGTATTGTGCCAACTCCTGCATGTCTATCAGTACAATGTCAGTATTGTACCAACTCCTGCATGTCTATCAGTACAACGCCAGTATTGTTTGAACTCCTGCATGTCTATCAGTACAATGTCAGTATTGTACCAACTACTGCATGTCTATCAGTACAATGCTGTCTTCAGTACAATGTCAGTATGGTGCCAACTCCTGCATGTCTATCTATCAGTACATTGTCAGTATTGTGCCAACTCCTGCATGTCTATCAGTACAATGTTAGTATTGTGCCAACTCCTGCATGTCTATCAGT
>JADBJO010005042.1:47500-50000 GCA_016801955.1 Conus betulinus | reverse complement strand
CGTTCAGTGTATTTTGTGCCGCTCAGTTGGGGTGCTATCTTGTTCTACAGTCGCAGAGGGGGATCTTCCACCTTGAACTGGGCATTTCTGCGTGCGCAAAGTTCGCTTTGTGTTGGGGGGGGGGGGGGGGGGGGGGGGGGGGGGCTAGGAGAGTTACATGTCTCACATCCATCTCAGCACAGTGAATTCTTCTAGCATTACTGATGGTTTCACTTTGATATCGTGTCTCCATCGTCCAGCATTCCTCGTGCTGACGTCGTCTCTTCCCTTCCTGCCCCTCCCCACAGACCCGTCTCCAGTGTCAGTCTGCTGAGCCTTCTGTCAGAACGTATTCCACAGCCATGCTGCCGCTCTCCGGCCTCAATGCTATCGCTGCCCATTCCCTCGCTGACAGTTGTTTCCCTGTCCTTCCTCCACCTTGTCCATCTTCGGCAGCGCTGACAGACCAAAGCTGGCCTCTCTCTCTCTCTCTCTCTCTCTCTCTCTCTCTCTCTCTCTCTCTCTCTCTCTCTCTCTCTCTCTCTCTCTCTGTGGTCCCGCCCCTCCCTGCCTCCTGTGGGTGAGGTTTGACGTCAGCTCCCCTGGGTACAGTGTATTATCGCCACTGTGTGTCTGGGAATCATCATCACCATCAGTAATGAAAACCTGATACGGTCATCTCTGGCGCGGGGAGGAGAAGCCAAGACACGGGCAAACGGGCGGTGGGCGGTGGGCGGTGGGGGAGGGGGGGGGGGAGGGAGGGGGAGGAGGGGGGGAGGGGTTTATGTGGCTCTGTACTGCTCGTCCATCCAAACAAGTACAGACAGGCGATCAGTGATGGGTGTCTCACATCCAGCGAGGTGGTGGACATGGTATGTCAGCGAGATGGATGGATGGATGGATGGATGGATGGATGGATGGATGAGGATGATTGATTGATGGATAGATAGATAGATAGATAGATAGATAGATTGATTGATTGATTGATTGATTGATTGATTGATTGATTGATTGATTGATTGATTGATTGATTGACTGATTGATTGGTTGATTGGATTGATTGATTGATTGATTGATTGATTGATTGATTGATTGATTGATTGATTGATTGACCGGTCGATTGATTATTTGATTGAGTAGTTGACTAATCCTGATGTACTTGCAGATTGGCTGGTTTGTGAATGGATGAGTGGTTGATCGTTTGATACAGTCGGTTACTGACTGAATGATAAACATACTGACTGTAAGAGCCTGATTCCACACACACACACACACACACACACACACACACACACACACACACACACACACACACACACACACACACACACAGCATGGACGCGACACACACACACAGCACACACAACACCCACACACACACACACACACACACACACACACACACACACACACACACACACACACACACAGAGAGAGAGAGAGAGAGAGGGGGGGAGAGAGAGAGAGACAGACAGACAGACAGAGACAGACAGAGACAGACAGAGATAGACAGAGACAGACAGAGACAGACAGACAGACAGACCACAGAGAGAGAGAGAGAGAGAGAGAGAGAGAGAGAGAGAGAGAGAGAGAGAGAGAGAGAGAGAGAGAGAGAGAGAGAGAGGAGATTCATACATATATGCATCCAACCAATAAATTGAGAGGGGAGTTGTTGTTGACCTTGTTATTTTATTTTGTTGCTGTTGTTGTTGGTTGCTGCTGCTTTGCCGCCGCCGCTGCCGCCGCTGCTGCTGCTACTACTACTGCTATTGCTGTCAATGTTTACATTACATATTTCAATTCACAATAAAGGCCATGAGATATCAGGCGCCCATTTTCCTGGAGAAAAAGCACTGAAGCGACAGTAGCCCTCTGTACCGGCAGGGGGGGGGGGGGGAGGGGGGGGAGGGGGGCGGGGGGGGGGGGGGGGGGGGGGGGGCAGAGAGAGGACCCTTGCGAAAGTAGCACTTTGGTGTGGTGTTCCACCTCTGACGTAGTCATTATACGCGGACATTAGCACCAGACTGACTCTATGGCAACTTGATGTCGTCAAAAGCCCATTTTGGGGGGGTACATTTTCTTTCGTAGAAAACGGTAATTTCCTTCAGGAAAACAGTGCTAATGACTTTTCACGAAAGATTAATGATGATCGCTGATGGTACTGTTTCATAATTACCGGAGACTTTTTTTTTCTCTTTTTTTTTCCTTTTTGTTGTTGTTTGTTGTTGTTGTTGTTGTTTGTTTTTTTGCTTTTTTTTTCGGGGGTGGGGGGGAGGTGCGGGTAGGTGAGGGGGAGAGGGAGGAAAGTGCTTTTCGGCCTGATAGGTCTGCCAGACGTTATCTCCATGAAAAGAGTATTTATGATGCCTGAAACAAATTATTGTGACTGAGCAAAACAAACCGCAAAGACTTCAATGTGAATACGCGCAGATATGACTGTTATCGCTGCGTTGACTGGAGGCATCTGAAGATTATGACTGGTACCACTGCGTTGACTGAAGGCATCTGAAGATTATGACTG
>JADBJO010005042.1:32500-42500 GCA_016801955.1 Conus betulinus | reverse complement strand
AAAACGACGAGTGAGTGGGTTTGTTGTATGAAGAATAACGACATAGTAGCTGCCGCCTCAACAACGTCGACAACCATATCGCCGAAACATGAGAGATAGTAATAATGATTACAATACAAACGTTTTCCCCCACAGTATGGTTGTCATTGTTATTGTCCCTTTGTCTTTGTCTTTTTCTTCTTCTTCTTCTTCTTCTTCTTCTTCTTCTTCTCCTCCTCCTCCTCCTCCTCCTCCTCCTCCTCCTCCTCCTCCTCCTCCTTCTTCTTCTTCTTCTTCTTCTCGTTTTGTTTTCTCCTTCTTTACCTTTCTTGTCTTCTTTTTCTTTATTCTCTTTGTCTTTATCCTTCTTTTTCCTCTACTTCATCACCCTTTTTTTTTATCTTGCCTTTCTTACTTTCGTTGTTGTCAGCGTTCCGTAGCTAGGCGCTCGAGGGTTCACCCAGAAAAAAACACACACACTTGACAAACAATTCTACAGCAATGGAATGCATTCTTTAGAGGGAGGAGGGGGGGGCAGGGGTTGGGGGGGGGGGGACTTATTCTCAGGGTTTCCATTCCATAGCAATTAGTTGCAAAGGTAGGCGACTGTAGGCGCAAATCAGAACAATGCTTAAAAAGTTGTAAGTACTGTATCAACCAAACATGAACAAACGAATCACAAGACAAAACACGACGCGTTTCGACCTCTTAGGTCTTCCTCAAGCAAGAGAAACAAGACTCAGGACAACGAGAATGAAGAACGAGCAATCACTTATCTAATCAAATTCGGCGCAAGATGGGCGTTTGATGAGTGATTGCTCGTATCTTCATTTGGGTTGTCCTGAATGTTGTTATTTGTCTTGCCTGAAGAAGACCCTAAGAGGTCGAAACGCGTCGCGTTTTGTCTTGTGGTTCGTTGTTTCATGTTTAGTGGATACGGTACTTAAACTTTTTAAAGATTTCCATAATGATTGTTTCTCAGCGAAGACAGCCGTACTCCGCTTACAGGGAAGTCTGCGTAGGAAGAATGAAGGTCGTTCTTCCAGGAGTTCCCAGAGCTGAAGGCTACCCCAAACAACGCTTCAACGCCCAATGGCATCGTGGTGTGCTGCTGATCTTCTTGGGCTGATTCGGATGATACCTTCGTCTGCCAAAGCTTCCGCCTGTGGCCCAGACAGACTAAGCAGATCTTGACAATTCCAGATCGAAACGATTTAGATTATGAAATAATGGCCCGCTGGAAGTTGTCTAGTCATATTACCACGCTGAGAAGACAAAGTGAAGTCATTAGGATGGAGGTCATGTGTGCTGTTCCTGCTTTTTATGGTTATGATTCAGATATAATGACTATTCGCCATTTATTCGTTTCTTAGATTATTTTCTTTTTTTTCTCACTCTCTCATTTTTTTTTCTTTCCCCATCCCTGCCACCCTCCCCTCAACACTTCTCCGATCAAGTTTCTGGTATTTGTGTACCTAATGTTGTCTTGTATTTGTGTATATCTAATGTTGTCTTGTATTTGTGTGTACCTAATGTTGTCTTGTATTTGTGTACCTAATGTTGTCTTGTATTTGTGTATCTAATGTTGTCTTGTTATTGTGTATCTAATGTTGTCTTGTATTTGTGTATCTAATGCTATCTGTATTTGTGTATCTAATGTCTTGTATTGGTGTATCTAATGTTGTCTTGTATTTGTATATCTAATGTTGTCTTGTCATTGTGTATCTGATGTTGTCTTGTTATGGTGTATATAGTGTTGTCTTGTTATTGTGTATATGATGTTGTCTTGTTATTGTGTATCTCATGTTGTCTTGTTATTGTGTATCTCATGTTGTCTTGTCATTGCGTCTAATGTTGTCTTGTCATTGTGTATCTAATGTTGTCTTGTCATTGTGCCTCTAATGTTGTCTTGTTATTGTGTGTATAATGTGTCTTGTTATTGTGTGTATAATGTTGTCTTGTTATGTGTATCTATTGTCTTGTCATTGTGTATCTAATCAAAAATCTTTTTTTTTTTTTCCCAAAATGGTATTGTTGCGCAAAAATACAATACAAATCTCGTACAAAACAAATTAATGGTAGTATTTCCATGCAGTTCAGATCCAATCAAAATGATTTAAAGTAGCTATAGAGCAATCACACTCCCAATTTGACAAACGTTCCAAGTTTATGAAAAAGAAGTTTAAACTGTTCCCTCTGAGGGGGGGGGGGGGGGGGGGGGGGGGGGGGGGGGGGGGGGGGGGAAGTTCATAGTTGTAGTATTCAGGGGACGACAGAAAGCGCACAAGGCACAAGATGAGTCAGATAAAAAAAACAAACATCAGAGAAAAAATATTAGAGAAAAAACATAGAGAGAAAAAAAATCAGAGAAACAGAATCAGAGAAACAGAATCAGAGAAACAGCATCAGAGGAACAGAATCAGAGAAAAAAGCATCAAAGAAAAAAGCATCAGAGAGAAAAAAAAAAAAAAATCAGAGAAAAAAGCATCAGAGAAAAAAAATCAGAGAAAAAGCATCAGAGAAAAAGAATCAAGGAAAAAACATCAGAGAAAAAACATCACAGAAATTTAACATCAGAGAGAAAACATCAGAGGAAAAAAGTATCAGAGAAAAAAAGCATCAGAGAAGAAAATATCAGAGAAACAGTATCAGAGAGAGCGGAAGATAGGAGGCTGGGACTAAGATCTTAACGATATTCGTGATGACCCTTCTGATGACAGGAGCACATTCACAGAGATGTCTACCATTACTCTGTATAAATAAAGGTTTGGATGTTGTTTTTGTGTGTGTTTTTTTTTTTTATTTATTTTCATTTTTTTTTTTTTTTTTTTTTTTTTACTAATCATTTGTGCAAATTATATAGTAAAAATTACATGAGCGGTCCGTTCTCTCTCAGGAACTTGGATCATCTGCTACGTATATAGGATGCAAATTTTTCGATTGTATATCTCTTCTTCAAAACAACAAAACCAAAGTAATCTTGTAATGCAAGAGCGTCCCTGTGAAATCTGCATTTATATATATGTGAGAACTTGGCGAGAAACAGAATCATGTCAAATAGATCTTGCAAGTAGAAATGCCATGTCGCAATCGAAGCAAAACATGTTCTACAGTGCAGGGGATGTTGACAAGACAAAGAGATCTTTAAAAGGGATTGAAAATCAGGTCCAAAATGCCGGATATAAGAATGACTCCAGAGAAGAGGGTCAATAGTATCCATGTTTCAGTTGCACAGCAGGCGCAACGCCTCATCAACGACCCGGCACAACTACACAGCAGACACAACTACACAGCAGACACAAACTACACAGCAGACACAACGACACAGCAGGCACAACGACACAGCAGACACAACGACACAGCAGGCACAACGACACAGCAGGCACAACTACTACACAGCAGGCACAACGACACAGCAGACACAACGACACAGCAGGCACAACGACACAGCAGGCACAACTACACAGCAGGCACAACGACACACAGCAGGCACAATTACACAGTAGACACAACTACACAGCAGGCACAATTACACAGCAGATACAACTGCACAGTAGGCACGACACAGCAGACACAACGACACAGCAGACACACAACTGCACAGCAGGCACAACGACACAGCAGACACAACTACACAGCAGACCACAACTACACAGCAGGCACAACTACACCGCAGGCACAACAACACACAGCAGACACACAACGACACAGCCGGCACAACTACACAGCAGGCACAACGACACAGCAGGCACAACTACACAGTAGACACAACGACACAGCAGACACAACTACACAGCAGGCACAACGACACAGCAGGCAGACAGACAAACTGCACAGCAGGCACAACGACACAGCAGGCACAACGACATAGCAGGCACAACTACACAGCAGACACAACTACAAGCAAACACAACTACACAGCAGGCACAACTACACAGCAGACACAACTACACAGCAGGCACAACGACATAGCAGACACAACTACACAGCAGGCACAACGACACAGCAGACACAACGACACAGCAGACACAACTACACGGCAGGCACAACGACACAGCAGGCACAACGACACATGAGGTACATCGACACAGCAGACGCAACGACACAGCAGACACAACTACACAGCAGACACAACTGCACACAATGCAGGCACAACTACACAGCAGACACAACGACACAGCAGACACAACGACACAGCAGACACAACTACACAGCAGACACAACGACACAGCAGGCACAACGACACAGCAGGCACAACTACACAGCAGACAGAACTACACAGCAGACAGAACTACACAGTAGACACAACGACACAGCAGACACAGCTACACAGCAGACACAAAAAATACTACAAATTTCTTGTGAGAAGAAGACAGCGCCAAAACCTGCTCTAAAACCATACCTCAGGTGAGTGTCAGACGTAAGTTGTGAAAAACTGGCGTATCTCCTTTCCTGTCTAAATCATAACATTTTTTTGGTTCCATTTATTTGGTTGCCGCTGGGGCCGACCTAAGCCAGAGTAGACAGCGCAGATTTACTGCCTTTCAGAATCGCTGACTACGCTTTTGCGTCCACGATGTTGTAGCGTTCAGACATGCTGAAGCTTATATTTCTTTGGGAAATACTGATCGCTTCAATCACACCGTTATTCTCACACGCACGCACTCACGCACGCACACAAGAACACACACACACACGCGTGCGCGCGCGCACACACACACACACAGCCACACATACACACACACATACACACACAGCGCGCGCGCGCGCGTGCACGCACACACACACACACACGCGCGCGCGCGCGCGCACACACAACACACATACATAGGCAGAATAGATAGATAGATAGACAGATGATGAACAGATATATAGATACATAGATCTATAGAGACATAGATAGATTAATTGATTGATAGACAGATATAGGTATATGTGTGTTTGTAGAAAGATAGATAGACAGACGAAAATTAATAATATACTTTCGTGTGTATACCTATGTACCACATGTATAGAGACCATTAGAGAGAGAGAGAGAGAGAGAGAGAGAGAGAGAGAGAGAGAGAGAGAGAGAGAGAGAGAGAGAGAGAGTTTCTTGGACGTATATTTCTGTATTTATGTTGAAAATCCAATCAGTTGTATAAAAAAAAAAAGTGCTTTCTAAGCTCACAAGCTGCTTAGTATGGATTTTTTTTCCCCTCATCAGTCAATTCTTTAATACAATTGATGTATTGAATACTTGGTTCCGAGACTCTGAACGTCAGTTTTAATCTAATCATATTGAAAACAGCCTTTCGAACTTCTTCCTCTTCTCTTCTTCTTCTTCTTTGATTTGATTTGATTTGAGCTGAATTTGCAAGAATCGTATTGATTTTTTTTTTTTTTTTTTTTTTACAGAATAAGAAGGTTCGACCCACGCCATTTTCTATTTGTCTCATCACAGTTGACAGGGGAAGAAACTCGACTACATTCTCTCGCTTCACCTCTCTCGCGCCCCCCCCCCCACCCCCCCCCCCCCCCCCCCCCCCCCCCCCCCCCCCCCCCCTCCCCCCCTTTTTTTTTTCCCTTTTTTTTTTTTTTTTTTTTTTTTTTTTTTTCTGTTCTTTTTATTTTTTTTTTTTCTTTACATCGACCTCACTGACATTAACTGTTAGAAGGGCTGAACAGAGATGTGACGGGGAGGCGAGAAAAGAGATGAGAGGAGAGGCGAGAAAAAAAGGAGATTTTTTTTTTTTTTTTTTTTTACTTCACCCCCCCCCCCCCCCCCCCCCCCCCCTCGCGAGCCGAGAGGGCAGAGAGAACACAGTAGTAACCTACATGCGGAAAGACCCGCGGCAGGATCGCTGGAACGACGCGGAGCACGATGCGGAGCAGCTGGGAACGGATATGGGACACACACAGCTCCCGCTTCACTGAACAAACGTCATTTCCTCTCCCGTCATCCCCTGCGGGCCCCTGAGCGGATTGAAGAGGACGCTGGCATCCATTTTTGGGAGCCAATGAAGGGCGTTACTTCATCGTTGACCGGACTGCACCGCAAGAGTCCCACAAGGGGCAGGACTCCCAGGCCAATTTGCCCTGGGCTGGTTAAAAGGCTGGCTGGTAGGGCAGACCCTGCGCCCATGGGATGTTATCGGAATTGAAAAGAGGGTGAGAGAGGAAGGAGGGGGGGGGGGGGGGGGGGAGGGGGGAGGGGGGGAGGGTGTGGCCGCCGGAGGGTCCTGTACGTCCATCTGATGGCACGGCCATGGAGAAATGCTGCTGTTGTAGGATTGAAAACCTGAGTCGCGCGTATTGTCAGTCGGTCTGTTTTGTCTGTCTGTCTGTCTGTCTGTCTCTCTGCTCTCTGTCTGTCTTTGTCTCTCTGTCTCTGTCTGTCTGTCTGTCTGTCTGTCTGTCTGTCTCTCTCTCTCTCTCTCTCTCTCTCTCTCTCTCTCTCTCTAAATGCCTCTGTTTGTCTGTCCCTCTGTTTTGCCCCCCTCTCTCTCTCTCTCTCTCTCTCTCTCTCTCTCTCTCTCTCTCTGCATTGTCTGTTTGTCTGTCCGTCTGTCTGCCTCTCTCTCTCTGTATTGTTCGTCTGTCTGTATGTCTGTCTGTCTGTTTCTGTCTGTCTGTCTGTCTGTCTCTCTGTCTCTCTCTCTCTCTCTCTCTCTCTCTCTCTCTCTCTCTCATTTTCTCTCTCTCTCTCAAATGTCGTCCGGTCTGTTTTTCTTTCTCTATGATCACACACACACATACACACACACGCGCGCGCGCACATACACACACACACATCTGTTATATATGATGAGACGGGTAAGGAGAAGAAGAGAGGCATGTTATGAAGCGAAATCTCCATGAACATCGTTCAATGCAAACAAACACAAAAAGAATTCACCTTAATGGAATGTAAAAAAAAAAAAACTGAACAAGAAAATAACATAGGCAAAACAAAACCGAAAGACATAAACAAAGAAACAAACAAAGAAAATAAACGTAACCACTGGAGGAAAAAAAAAAACAAAGATGACACATTTCAAATTACAAGCCTGTTAAACCAAAAAAATCGATTTACCTCTATAATTTCCAGTAGAGAGACAGACCCCTGAAGCCAAATACCAAACCAAGATAAACGACTCTTTTTCCATTTGTTCTCTTGGGATTCCTGTCTGATAAAGAGAAACCGTATCTTCTCTAAACCACTTCGATGTTTGCGGGGTTTTGTTGCTTTTTTTTTTTTTTTTTTTTTTTTTAGTTCTCATTCTTTTGCCCCTCATATAATCTTTCAAAGCAGTTCTTTTGCCAAGCAGTAACCAACAAACGATGCTCAGTTTCTTATTCTATTTTGTTTACATATCTTTCAAATGACATTCCTTCCAGCAGGTGTCCTTGTTGTAGTTTTTGTGATCATTGTTGTTGATCTTATTAGTGCATTTGTAATTCTTGTCATATTCATTAGGGGGTCATCTTTCCAAAAATTAATCAGAAAACGATGCGCTTTTTTTTTTTTTTTTAATGACATCCCATCCAAAAAAAACGTTGTTTGTTCTCTCTCTTTACCATTATTCTTTGTTATCGTTGTTATCTTTGTCATCTTCAAAAGAAGTCATGGTGCTGAAAATCGACCTGAATAAGGTATTCAACTTTCTTTGTTTTCCTTTCTTCGTTTTTTTTTTAATCATGACACCCTAATCCAAATATATTGTTGTTGTCGTTGGCATCTTTATCGTTGTTGCTGCTATAGTTCTTGTCAGTGTTGTTGTTATTGTCCTCTTCACAAGAAGTGAGCTTGCTAAGAAACGGCCTGGCAACGGCGCCTCATGTCTTCTTCTTCTTCTTCTTCTTTCTTCTTCTTCTTCTTCTTCTTCTTCTTCTTCTTCTTCTTCTTCTTCTTCTTTAAGACGTCCCGTCCAAAATGTATTTTTGGTGATGCTGTTGTCGTTATTGAAGATGTTCATATTGTCAGTGTTATTATCGTTAATTTCGAAGGTGGCTGTCTCGTCAATGATTGGTCTGAAAACACTTCACTTGAGTGTTGTTGTTGTTGTTGTTGATGTTGTTGTTGTTGTTGTTGTTGTTGTTGTAATGACCTTCCATTCATGATTGTGTTGCCCGCCATTGTTGTCGTCATCGTTGCTGACAATGCTAATATTGTTATCGTCATTGTTGTCATCGTCAAAAGTAGCCGTCTCGCCATCATCAATCGGTCTTGCTTAGAAACCGTATTTCAGAATGACAATCCATAGAAAAGATGTGTTGCTATCGTCGTCGTCGTCATTGTTGTTGATGTTTACCCAGAGAATCCATCTCGCCAAGGATTAGGTTGAAGATGTCTGCGAAAAGAAACTTTCTTGAAAATATCACCCCATTTGAAAATATCACCCCATTGAAAATATTACCTCCATTGAAAATATTACCTCCATTGAAAATATCCTGTTGTTGTTGTCGTTTTCGTTCCTGCTAGTATTGTTACTGCTATTTTCGTTAGCGTTGTTGTTCACGTGGTTGTTGTTGTTGCTGTTGTCGTCATTTTTGTAAGAAGCACTATCTATACAGTTGCGGTGCTTCTGAAAACGGTCTTGAAATGTTTTGTTTGTTGTTGTTGTTGTTGTTGTTGTTGTGTTTTAAGTACACTCTCCAAAGTGTTTTTGTTTTTTGTCACTGTTTGTACTTCTTGTTACTGATGTCGCTGCTAATTTGTTGGTCTCGTTGTTGTTTGTTATATTGTCATCGTCGTTGGGTCAGATGGAAATTGTAAAATAAAAAGTTATCTATGAGTCCGAAAAAAAAAAAAAAAAAAAAAAAGGGACAAGCAAATTACAAGACAAAAATACGAATCGTTTCGACCACCTAGGTCTTCTTCAGTGAATCGAAACGAAGAACGAGCAATCAATCACTTATCGTACGCCGAATTTGAGCAGACAAGTGATTGTAAGTTCTTCGTGTTCATTGTCCTGAATGTTGTTTATCTTCCCTGAAGAAGATCTAAGAGGTCGAAACGCGTTGTGTTTGGTCTTGTAATTTGTCCTGTTGTTCGGCGGACTCACTAAGAATTTCTTCTTCTTCTTCTTCTTCTTCTTCTTCTTCTTTTTTTTCTTTTTTTTTTTTTTTTTTTTTTTTTTTTTTTTTGCTGCTGTTGTTGATATCTTTTTCAGTTTCTGCTTGCAGTCACCTCACTCTTAGAAACTGAGGTCAGATGTGTCTGATCATCGTTTGACTTTGTATTGGGAATATTTCGGTCAGCCGCTGAAACGGAGTATTGTTCGCTCGTTGTATACTTCCAGATCTTCATGTGTGTTAGCTCCTGCTGCCTGGTCACAGTCGTGTGATCCCGGAGGACCATGCCGAAGGTCGATAACTGAGTGCATGAATCCTTTAACTCATGCTTGAGTCGTGTATCCAACATCGCCATTTTGCTGTCATAAGTGTCGCATCGCTAGGTTTAGGCATTGTGTTTTCAATCTTTAAAAGGAATTTAAAATCATCCGCCAGATCACAGGGGACTAACAAATCACAAGACAAAAAAAACGACGCGTTTCGACCTCTTAGGACTTCTTCAGGCAAAATAAACAACATTCAGGACAAAGAAAACGAAGAATGACTGATCTCTTATCTTCTCAACTTCGGCGCAAGATGGGCGCCCATTCTTTCGTTGTCATTGTTTCTGAACGTTATTCATCTTGCTCGACGAAGACCTAAGAGGTCGAAACGCGTCGCGGTTTGCCTTTGTCCTCCCTGTTACCTGCCGGATTTCCTTTAAATTCCTTTCAAAATGTGTTTCACTGTCGCCTGCAGTCCTTTGGCATTGAGACTATAAATGTGTTTGAAGCTTGCCTTGTGAGAGCTGGCACTGCGCGCGCGAGGTTCTCTGTGGTGGCAGTGTCCAGACACGAACGGCATCTCTTCCTGGTTTTGCTCTGAACGGGAGACTCCTGTGTATGATTTGGGGGGGAGGGGGGGGGGGGGGGGGGGGGGTCGTGCAGCGAACTTGGATCTCCTCAAAGTAACGGTCGCTGCTGAATGTGAAAGGATGGACTTGAGT
>JADBJO010005042.1:12500-15000 GCA_016801955.1 Conus betulinus | reverse complement strand
TTTTCCTTTTCTGAATGATTGTATGACGTCACAGACCTTTTGGTTGGAAATAATGCGTATAAAAGTGTTTATAAATAGCTGACAAAATTCACGTGAGCTTGTCAAGGACGCTGTTTCACGTATTATTTGAGAAAAGAATATACCCAGAATTTTGTTCTAATGCAATTATTATACCCGTGTTTAGAAATAAGTGACAGATTTACCCGACAAACACATGCGAGTATTTTTGTTATGGAGTTTAGTACACAAATGCTTCACCTATGTACTATCAAGGGAAATGTTTAATGGACTAATGAAAACAAGAACCTGGCAGTCACAAGCTTACGAATGCAAGGTTACTCCACAAAGGACATTTTTCTGCGTGTGACTATCGTCAAAGATCAGCGGGTAAGCAATACACTCGTTCTGTTGATCTGCATAAGGGAACCATCACAATCCCTCTTAAAGGCAGATATATTTGTATTGCCTGCTCCGAGGCCTTTCGTTCGGAAACTCATCAGGGAGACACGGCTGGCTGTATCTGCGCTCCCGGCGTCAAATAGAGACACACCACAGTCCATAATACCGTGGTGTTCTCACCACCAAGGGTGCAAAAAAGAATCCAATAGCACCCCCGAAGCAGCCAGTGAAGAGTAGTAAAAAGGAAACCAAACGAAAGTGTGGGGAGGAAAAAAGTTGCTGAAAAACTACAGATATTATGCAAATAATATAAAATGTAGGGGGCAATCTTGAGCCTACGCTACGCTACGAGCAGGCAATACAAATATATCTGCCTTTAAGAGGGATTGTGATGGTTCCCTTATGCAGCCAGTGAAGAGTTTTCATATTTTCTTAATTTCATGTTCCCAGTTTTTTACATCTTCCTCCCTCCTGCTACGCCCCCCCCCCCCCCCCCCCCCCCCCTCCCCCCTCCTTAAGTTCAAAGTTCTGCCAAGTCATTACTATGAAGACAATTTAGTTGTTGGCCTGCGCTTGTTTTTCCCCCACTATTAGATTGTTCGTCTGTGTATTTGTCTGACTTTATTCAAGTTTAAAAGGCTGTGCCAGTCTTGAATAAAAGTTACTCTGTGTTAGGTTTCCTTTATGGGAGCAAAGACTACCCCACTTGTTTACTGTTTGAAATGTCAACTCAAAAAATTATAAGAATCTAAATATTCGAGAAAAAAGCTTCGTATTCAATTGTACAGTCCTTTGAAGCGGCATGTGGGATCAAACTCGAAGGTTTTAAAACTATCGTGAGGCACTCCGTCCGTTCGACACTGACTGGTCGGACCGCACAGGTTCAAACGTTTCGTCTCAACTGTACGGACGAAAAGACTCGTGTGTCAGCAGCTTTACTCAATGTAAAACGCAAGAGTGGCCACACAGGAATGTAGCTTGCTAGACATAGCAAAATATGAATGTTTCATTCGTTGTGAGTTAAGCCAGGGAAGCCATGTGAACGTAGCAAATTAAACAACCTTGCTTGTATTCATCTACAACATGTATGAACTGAGCCAGAACATCATAAATTTGCAGTTGTGACTGGATTGAAAAAAAAAAAATTAATTGTACCAGCAAACGCAGGGGAAATCCCAAATGAAAACATCAAATTGAATGTACGCCATAGATTCCACAGACAACAGATGCTGCGGTCATTGGGCACTAGCCGGTGCTGACACGCACGCATGCCAAAGACAAGTGGTGTTGCTGTGAACCACTGCTCGCCGAATGCAGCTTTCGCGCACACACACATACGCCCACGTACACTCACATGCGCGCGTGCATGCACGGACACACACGCACACACACGCGCGCACACACACACACACACACACACACACACACACACACACACACACCTTTTAGTTTTCAAAAAATTGGAATAAACTGTAGAAGGTAATGGGTGATATAATTAAAACCAGTATTTCAAACGAAGCTTCTCGTGAATACATATTTACTCGTCGAACACTTGAAAGACATCGTCTTTGTTTGACTTTTGTTTTTGATGTTTGTTTGGTTGTTGTTTCTTTTTAGGGATCAGGGGGAGTTACAAGTTCATTTTTTCTCTCTTTTTTTGTGGGTTTGTTTGTTACTGTTGTTTGTATGTTGAATGGGAGGGGGGTGCTTTTGGTTTGTATTGTGGTGGATTTTATTTCACCTGTGTGTTAGTTCAGTGTTCAAATCCCAGTGTGAACACTGCGTCGTTTGACTGACAACTTAATCAAAACTACGAGCTTGGGGTTGCTGGTGATCTTTCCAAATCTCCGAGCAATCCACCGTGGACCTTTTTTTCCACATCGGAGAACCGCGGTGGTCTCGCTACTGTCTCTAAAGATTCCGCAAGTCTGTGGCATAAAAGATTTTTTTCAGCGTGTTCAATTGTCTATCCATTCAATGATGTTTAGTACGGTTCCAAGTCTGCAAAGAGGCTGCATCTGCTGCTTAGTGGTCCGTTGCTCCTGTTCCAGACATTTCGCAATATTTTCCCTCTGACAGCTTTATCTGCAGTGTGAAATTC
>JADBJO010005042.1:0-7500 GCA_016801955.1 Conus betulinus | reverse complement strand
CTTCTTTCATTGTTTACCAGCTTTTTCGTCCCGTCATCTCGTCTCCATCCCAACCCCCTACCTACCTCCCCCCCCCCCCCACCCACCCCCCACCCCACCCCCACCCCACCCCACCCCACTTCTCCTTTCCGAACCCCATTCCTTCCCTCTCCCCCACCCCTCTCCCTCCTGCACCTTCCCTTCCAGGAATAAACACAAACTATCTCACCACATGGCGACACAGCCCGTATAAACCTCAGTTTAAAGCGCAGGACAAAGTTCGTTAAGAGAGTGAGTGGGTGACCATGACATTGACTCCAACAGGCGGACCGGGGAGGAAGGGAAAGTCGGTCGGTTGTTTATTGTTAATATCTCTCTGTACTGTAGTCCTGCCGTCAGAGCGCCATCTGTGGCCCGCCTGTGATGTGGGGCATTTTCTTCGATCGACTAGGCGATTAGACTAGCCTGCCCTCTTCTCTGTCTGTCTGCTCTGTGTTGGGTTTGTGTTGTGTGTGTGTGTGTGTGTGTGTGTGTGTGTGTGTGGTGTCTGTGTCTGTGTGTCTGTGTGTCTCTCTGTGTGTATGTGTCTGGTTCTGTGTTCCAGTGTGTGTGTGTGTGTGCGTCCTCTCTGGTCTGTTGTCTGTATGTCTCTCTCTCCTCTCTCTCTCTCCTCATCTCTCTCTCTCCTCTCTCTCTCTCTCTCCCCGCACTCTCCCTCACTCTCTCTCTCTGTATTCAATGGTATACGTCGTCTCTCTCGTCTAATCGCCTTATTCTCCTCTCTCTCTCTCTCTCTCTCTCTTGTATAAACGTAATACGCACTGCCTCTCGTCCTCTCCGGTCCTCTCTCTCTCTCTCTCTTCTCTCTCCCTCTCCTCCTCTCCCTCCACTCCCCTCCTCTCCTCCCTCCCACTCCTCTCCTCTCTCTCTCCTCTTCGCTCTCTCTCCGTCCGTCTGTCTGGCTCCCCCCTCCTCTCTTCCTCCTCTCTCCGTCCCCCTCCACCTCCTCTCTCGTTCCGCTCCTCCCTCTCTCCTCCCTCTCACTCTCTCCTCTCTCCATCCCTCTCGTCGCCCTCATCTCTCGCGCTCCTCTCGCTCCCTCTCGTCTCTGTGGTCTCTCTCTTTGTTGGGTGTGTGGTGCATGCTGTGTGGGTGTGTGTGGGTGGCTCACGGCCAGGTTATGTGTGTGTGTGTGGCTTGTTCTGTGGTGTGTGTCTGTGTGTGTAACCTCCATCGGGTGTGTCTCGGTCCGGCTCGTTCTCCCACTTCCCCCCCTCTCTTCACTCACTCCCCTCCGCTATATTCTCCTCTCTCTCTCTTTCAATGGAGTGTTGTTGTGTGGTGTGTTGGTCATGCGCTTTGGCGCCGTGCGTGCGCAGCGCGCGCCGCGTCGCCGCCGCTGCGCGTGTGTGTTTGTGTCAGTGGTGTGTGTGTGTGTGTGTGTGTTTTGTGTTGTGTGTGTGTGGCCAACACGTAACTTTCCTACCACTGGGGCCATAAATTATCTGTCGTTTTGCCTGCTTCAATCAGTCAATATCATTTTCGGGCTCGAGCTTTGGGCCGTATTTTATTCTTCGTTCTGTCCTTCCAACAACTAAGGCTTTTGACACTCGGAAAAATAGGACGGGGGGTGGGGGGGGAGGGAGGAGGAGAGGGAAGCACAACAGAGTGGGGTGGGGCAGGGGGATGCTGGAACGAGAAGGGAGGGTGTTTAAGCGGGTATAGGGGTAACTACGGACGGAAAAAGAGAGGGTTCCAAGTCGCCTGTTCTTTGCCTTAATGTGTTGTCGTCGTCGTTCTTTCCGTTCTTTTTTGTTTTTCATTTCTTGTTCTTCGTCTTCGTGTTTCTCGTTGGTTTGATCCAAGATAATGATGTGTCTACAGTCTGTAAATGTTTACTGGTCGAAGTGCGGAGACATACATACAGACAGAAGGTGAGGGAAAGACAGACAGACAGACAGCAGACAGACAGACCGACGGCCGACTGAGGACAGCCAGCGAGGTAATGAAGAGAGAAAGAGCAAAAGGGGGGGGGTGGGGGGGGGGGAGGGGAATGTAGAGATTGACAGACACGCAAAGAGAGAGAGAGAGATGAGAGAGAGAAGAGAGAGAGAGAGAGAGAGAGAGAGAGACTCACAGACAGAGAAACTAAGAGAGACTCACACACACACCACACACACACACGCACGCGCGCGCGCGCACGCACGCGCGTCAGAAGAGAGGAGAGAGGAGAGAGATGAGACGAGAGAGCGAGAGAGAGGAGAGCGAGAGAGATAGAGAGCGAGAGAGAGAGAGAGAGAGAGGAGAGAGACAGAGAGGGAGACAAGGAGGAGAGAGCGAGGAGAGATGCACAACAGAGATGCAAACAAATGCACAAACAGAGAGACACAGCGTGCGGACATCTCAACAGACCGACCGACCGCAACATGTCACCGACCGACCGACCGACAGACCGACCGACGGACCGACAGACAGACAGACAGAGACGGCAGACGGAGAATGTCCGCCAGAAGTCCAGGGTAACGAGGCCACTCACAGTGAAGAGGCTGCTGGGAATATGAAACGTGGCTAGGTGGCCCAGCGGTCGGACGGTCCCCCAATGGAGCCAATCAGACCACCGTCTGCCAGGACTTCGGGGATGGTCAACAAGCACAGCACCCACAGGGCGCCACGGCAGGGACGCCGGGCTGGCACCGTAGGCACTTCTAGTTAGTTAGTTGTTAGTTAGTTAGTTAGTTGTTAGTTAGGTTGGTTGGTTGGTTGGTTGGTTTAGTTGGTCATCTGGTCAGTTGTTCGGTTGGGTTGCCAGTAACTTTTGGTTAGGTAGGTAGGTAGGTAGGTAGGTAGGTAGGTAGTCAGTTAGTCAGTCAGTCAATCAGCCAGACAGTCAGTCAGTCAGTGAGTCAGTCAGTGACTTACTTACTTACATACCTATTTAGTTGGCTGGTTGGCGGAATGGTTGATTTGTTGGTAGGTAGCTAGTCGGTCGTTGGCTTTGTTAGGTTGGTTCTATATTGGTTCGTTCTTTCTGTACTTCGTCAGTCGGCAGCGACCCCCGTCAGTCAGTCCAAGCCCGTCAATCCGTCCGTCAGTCTATCCGTCTGTCCATCTCTCCGTGCATCTGTCCGTCCGTCCGTCAGTCAATCCGTTCGTTCTTTTCGTCGTCCGTCTCTGTTCGTCCGTTTGTTATTTCGTTCGTTGTCATTAGCTAATCAATCAGTTAGTCACTCACTCAGACAGGTATTAAGTCAGCTCTCAGTAGTCAGTTCCTTCAGTTCTTCCTTCTTCCATTAGTTCTGGCATTCTGACCTTCCTTCCGGGACTTCCTTCTTGACAACATGGAGGGAAGGATCCTTCCCTTTCAGGAGGATATCCTTTCGTTTTTTTCCCTTAGGATCCAGAAGGCCGGGAGGGTCCTTCCTCTCCCAGTCCTTCCGAAGGAAGGGATTAACGGGCAGGACCCCGATTCTTCCCTAGTGACCTTCTGGAAGGTCAGTTCCGGCGTTGTAGGGCATTAGGGCCTTCCACCTTAAGAAGGCTTTCTTGAATTTTTTTCCTTCCAGTACTTCCTGCCTTCTTTCTTCCTCCCTTCCTTCCTTCTTTCAGGAGGCCCTCCCTCCCTTCATTCCTTCCTTCCTTTCCTTCCTCCTTCCTTCCTTCCTTCCTTCCTTCTTTCCTTCCTCCTTCTCTTCCTCCTTTCCTTACTTCCTTCCCTTCCTTCCGTCTCCTTTCTGACCTCCCACTTCCTTCTTTCCTTCCCCACCTCCCTCCTCCCTTCTTTCTTTCCTTCCTTCCTTCCTTACTTCCTTCCCTTCACTTTCCTTCCTTCCTTCGTCACTTCCTCCTTCTTCCTTCCGAACCTCCTCCTTCCCCCATCCCTCTTTCCTTCTTCCTTTCCTTCCTTCCTCCCTCCCTCCGCCCTCTTTCCTTCATTCCTTCCTCCCTCCCTCCGTCCCTTCCTTTTTCCTTCCTTCCTTCTTTCCTTCTTCCCTATCCTCCCTTCCTTATTTCCTTCCGGTTCCTTCTTCCTTCCCGTGGACCTTCCTTCCGTCCTTCCTTCCTCTCCTCCCTCCCTACCCTCCGTCCTTCTCCTTCCGTCCTGCCTTCCTTCTTCCTCCCCTCGCCTCCTCTTCATTGCCATCTTTCTTTCCATCTATCGTTCTCCAATTACTTCTTTCACTCGCCTTCTTTCCTTCCTTGTATACCCACTTCCATAGGACCGGATCACTCAAACTAATTTAACTTGAAGTGGGATACTCTTAGAGAACGCAGACATCTCGCTGTAAGGTTTCCGAGCGGATCCAGAGCCCGCCCTTTTGGTACCAGATTCCCAACAGAGGGACGCGCGCCTGCAAAGGATTGTGCTATGAGTTCGTTTAGTCCCCATCCCCATCTTTCCACCCGAAATTCAATTGAGATCGGGTTCCATAGTTTATTGTGCCGAAATGCTCTAACACAGAACGTGGATCCCCTCTCTGTGGTCCAGAGACCTCTGTGGTCCGGATCCTCTCCAGGGTCGGATTCTCTCTGGTCCGCATCCCTTTCTTGTTTTTCGTTTTGTTTTCTGGATCCACTCTGTAGTCTGGATCCTCTCTGTATCCGGATCCTCTCTGTGGTTCTGGATCCTATCTCTCTATGGACCCAGGATCCCCTCTGTGGTCCCGTTATGTGGTCCCGGATCCCTCTTTGTGCTACGGATCCTCTCTGTGGTCCGGATCCTCTCTCTGTGGTCCGGATCCTCTCGACGAATCCATTGCACAATTGAATGGTTCGTTTTCAGGGCCCCTACTCCATCTTTTACGGGGTCAGTTCGATCGACCGTCGGGTCCGGAGTTTGTGTGGTTATATTGGGTACAGAGAAACAAACAAACAAACACAGTTGAAAACAGATCCCTGATTGGCAGTAGTAGAAAAGGAAAATGTCTCCATGGTGGTTTTTTGGGTTCTGATTTCCTTCGTTCCTTCCTTCCCTCCTTCCTTTCCTTCTTTGCCTTCCTTCCTTTCCTTCGGTAGTCGTTCCTTCGATCCTTCCTCCCCTACAACCTTCCTTGCTTTCTTTTTCCTTCCCTCCTATCCTTCCTTCCTTCTTCCGTTGGTCCTACCTTTTGATCATCTCTCTTCCCTTCCCCTTCACTTCCTCCGTGTCGTCTTCCTTCCTTTTGATCCTTTTTTTTTCCCCTCCTTCCTTCCTTCCTTCCTTCCTTTCCTTTCTTTTACGATTCTTCCTTCCCTCCTTCTTCCTTCCTCCTTCCTTCCTTCGTTCCTTCTTTGTCGATTCTTCCTTCCTGGACTTCCTTCCTTCCTTCCTTCCTTCCTTTCTTCCTTCCTTTCCTTCGTTTCGATTCTTCCTTCCTTCCTTCCTTCCTTCCTTCCTTCCTTCTCTTCCTTCCTTCCTCCCTCCGCTTCCTTCCTTCCTCCTTTCTTTCCTTCCATCTTTTCCTTCCTTTCTTATTCGTTCCTTCTCCTCCTTCCCTCCTTCCTTTCCTTTGTTCCTTCCTTTTCGAACTTCTTCGTCCCGATTCCTATTCCTTCCTTAGTTCTTCCTTCCTTCTTCCTTCATTCTTCCGGATCCTTCCTTCCTTTCCTTCCTTCCTTAATTCCTGCTTTTCTGTCCTTCTTCTTCCTTCCTTCCTTTCGATTCTTCCTTCCCTCCCTCCCTCCCCCTTCCTTCCTTCCTTCCTTTCGATTTCTTCGGTTCTTCTTCCTTTCCCTCCTTCCTTCCTTTGTTCCTTCCCTCCTTCCTTCCTTTTGTTTTCCTTCCTTCCTCTTCCTTCCTTCGATCTTCCTTTCCTTCGATTCTTCCTTAACTCCTTCCTTCCTTCCTTCCTTCCCTCCTATCTTTCCTTCCTTCTTTCATTCCTTACTTCCTTCCTTTCGATTCTTCCTCCTTCCTTCTTTCCTTTTTTTCCTTCCTTCCTTCCTTTTTTTCCCATCCTTCCTTCCCTCCATCCTTTCTATCCCATTCCATCCATCCTTCTTACCTTCTTCCTTTCCTTCCTCGCGTTCAGATTTACTGTCCGCAAGCCTTGTTAGGTGATATGGCCTCTGGAGATTAAAAAAAAAATATATATATATATATATGTGGTGAGCTGGTCGGCATCTCTACCCCCCCCCCCCCCCCCTCCCCCCCCCCCCCCACCCCCCCCTCCCCCCCTCTTCTCCCCATACCACTCCCTCCACCCCCACACACCCCTCTCGCCCCGCATGTAAAGTCATCCACACGCCATACGCAACGCTCCCCCCCCCCCCCCCCCCCCCCCCCCCCCCCCCCCTTTTTTTTTTTTTTTTTTTCTTTTTTTGTTTTTTTTCTTTTTTTTTTTTTTTTGTCTTTTTCTTTTTCCTTTTATTTATTTATTTTTTTTAATCTTGGGGAATCCGATTACTGGAACTCTCAAGCATGAAGACAGGGCTGTTGTTTCCACCATCATGGAGCTGAGCTGACGTTCGATCATCAGCCATTGGAACCTGGAACGGCCCAACGTTTTTCTGTTGTTTGTTTATCTGATTTTTTTTCATCTTTTGATCTGTTTGTTTGTTTGTTCTCCCCCTTCCCTTTCCTCCCCAATACTGTGGGCGTGCACACGTGTGTGTGGTGTGTGTGTGTGTGTGTGTGTGTGTGTGTGTGTGTGAGTGTGTGTGTGTGTGTGTGTGTGTGTGTGTGTGGTGTGTGTGTGTGTGTGTGTGGGTGTGTGTGTGTGTGTGTGTGTGTGTGTGTGTGTGTGTGTGTGTGTGTGTGTGTGTGTGCGTGTGTACCTGCGTGTATGTCCCCTCGTGTGTGCGTGGCAGAAGTGCGCGTGCATGTGTGTGTGTGTGTGTTATTTGTGAGTTTGTTTGAGCATACACACGTATCTGCATATGTTTGTGTACATATATGTGTGTATGTGTCTGTGTGTGTCTTTGTATGTAGGCGTGTACGCATGTGTGTCTGTCTGTGCACGTGTGCGTTCATGAGTATGCGTGTATAGTGCGCACAAGTGTGGGTGTGAATATGCATATGCACGCATGTGCATGTGTGTGTGCGAAGGAGTGAGCGCATGTAGGCGCGCATATTTGTGTGTGTGTGCGAGCGCGCGTGCGCGTGTGTGTGTGTGCGCGCGCGCGCGCGTTTGTGCATAGTGAAATGACATCCTACGCTATTTGGGTGTAGGCTTTGACAGAATGCAAACCTTCAGAAAGCATGTTGAGAATATTGTTATCAGATGCAAAAAAAGGCCTATCTGCCATGAAAGCAATGGCAGCTAAAGGCATTGAACAGCGCCATCTGTGCCGACTGTATCACGCACTTGTACTCAGCGTGATTGATCATAGATTAAGGGCTTACAGCACTGTCCAACAGCAATCTTCTTAAATCAGAAGGAATTCAAAAATGAAGAAATGAGACTGATTCTGGGAACCGCGAAGGACACACCAGTTGAAACTATGCGATACCTGCTCGACCTTCCTTCAGTGCAGATAAGACACAAGCTGGAAACAGGTGAAGGCATACTTCAGAGCACTTGAAAATCCCCCAAACCCACTTCA
>JADBJO010005041.1:160000-165000 GCA_016801955.1 Conus betulinus | reverse complement strand
GTCTTCTTCCTCCTGCAAACAGATAGTACACATTCATTTTTAGTGTGTATCAAATCAAAGGTTAACAGAAACAAATAAATTCGTAACATTTCCTTATGTCCTCACGCACAGGAGTAAGCAGTAAGGTTAAAAAAAAAAAATCTTAAGACTGACTCGACCATCCACTCAATCAAATGATGGCATTGTATCTTACTGATCTCTTCCACATGCATAAAGGATAACATTTATTCATGTATCTCTAATAATTGCATTATCTTAAATTTCACTATCCTGATTTAATTACAAGTTCATCATCTGATGACAACACGACAGCGACATTTTTTTTTTCTTTTCGCTATATCTAACTGGAAAAATGAACAATTCGTCCGCTTTTCATTATGAGCTTGAATGGATATGAGAAGGATAGATTGATAGAACGATAGATGGGTAGATAGCTCGAGTGATAGACAGACAGGTAGACAGAGAGACAGACAAACAGACAGACAGATAGACAGACAAAGAGATTTATGGAGAGATAGAGAGATGGGGAGTTGGGTTGGAGTTGGAGTGGGGGAGGATGACAGTAAGAGGTAAGAGGGAGGGATAAAAAAAATTGAGAGTGAGGGAACTTGATTGAGAGAGGGTGGGAGAGTCTGGGGATAGGTAGGTGATAGAGGGTTGGGAAGCTAATAGATGAACAGGGAGGTTCGCTATGAGGTGAAGACGATATATTGGTGATAGAGTGGGAGGGGGGGTGAGCTTTTTTTTTTTTTTTTTTTTTTTTTTTTTTTTTTTTGGTGGGGGTGGTGGGTGGGGGGGGGGGGGGGGGGGGGGGGGGGGGATCTATAAAGAGGCGAAGAGAAAGATGATGTAGGCTTAGATGATAAATTAAACCCGATTCTTATAACTTCAGTATCGTAGTATGTTTCATAATTCCACCTTTTGGTTACCCAAACCCTATTATGTTTGAAATCCAGTGATTGCCCATGTGTTATGTTTTTAAGTCCCTCCCTTCTAAATTCAAAGAAAGCGAAAGATTTCTTCTTTACAACATAGAGCCTAATCTCGATGTAGGTCTCTTTGATAGACCGGGAATAGCTCTGTCTTTGGGAGGGATTGCGATAGCAGGCGACACATATAGCTCTGTCTTTGGGTGGGATTGCGATAGTTTCCTCATGCAGCTAATGAAGGGGTTTTCATATATATGATGATATACATTTTACCATTTATTTCATCTTCAAAAAATTGTTTTTCCCTCTCAATTTCTAATCTTTGCCAAATCATTACTATAATGATGGAAGAATTGTTACCCTGCACTTGTTTTTTCCCCCCACTACTTTATTGTTCAGATATATATATATATATATATCTATTTATAATATTTATCTACTTTTTAAAAGAAAAGGTAGCTTATTTTGCTCTTTCATGATTTTCTTTTGCTTCTTAGGTGGCACCTTTAGTTGTTGTTTTTTTTTTTAACTCAAGAAACATACTATGGTATTGCACACCAACCTTTTTCTAGGAAAGCATTCTTCTTAAAACCGAAAAGACAGAAGAGTGAAGTTATAACTTCCGTGGTCACTGAGGAGAAATAATCAGGTTTCAAAGTACCAGTATCTGACTAGGAGTTATACGTTAATGAGTTTCCTTCCCATTGGAAATTGTCTCCCCCTTGGAGACTATAAGCTTGCAGAAGGCTCATTTTGAGAAGCATTTATTATTCCCCATTCACCACCCTCTCAAGCACATACTGGTAGTTAGGCAGAAATAAATACCATTGCAGATGTGAATGTTTATCTCTCCTTATTTGTTCAATCTAAGACATAAGAGCAAGCTTTGTTTTATGTATATGTATATATATATGTATATATATATATATATATATATATATATATATATATATATAAAAAACAAAGCTTGCTCTTATGTCTTTTATATATATATATATATATATATATAGAGAGAGAGAGATAGAGAGATAGAGAGAGAGAAAACCCTTCAGAAAAGGACTTTTCAATCATGTTTTCGTCGTCTAGCCTTTGTGTCCAAATATGATTATGCCTGTTTTGATTTGTTAATGTCTTTTATTTCAAACTTGGTGTCTCTACTCTGAGCTCAAAAATGCGCAACAACATCAAGGCAAATTAATGATCCATCCCTTGAAATCTCATAAATTGCAGATTACTATTTAAAAACTCACTGATTGTGACAACATTCCGTAAAGACATACAGATTTCGCTACAGCAATTAGGACATAAGAAAGTCAATGAATAGATACCCATGTCAGTTTGAGGAGAGCTGCTAAGAAGTGAAGTTGTCCAGTCCAGCCCCCCCCCCCCCCCCCCCCCCCCCCCCCCCCCCCCCCCCCCCCCCCCCCGTTCGGACAACCGGTATTTGTGAAGATATTCTCTCAAATCCAGTCTTGTTTATAATATGAAATATGTTTTTTTAGCGGTTAGGAAGAAAAAAGCGATCAACAAATGTTCCCTACACCCCGATTAGAAAGGGAAAAAAAAATTCCCTCCCTTGCAAACAGCAATACTTTTTTTTCCAAATCATTCTGACACAGAACGGCTATAACCTCCGTATCCCAAGCCCAAGTGTCATGTCGTTCTGACAACATATCCCATACGTCTTTAAATCGCAATCTAATTGCTTCAGAATGAGAAATCGGTGTTTGGAACATTTTGCAACAAGATGAAAATTATGCACGAATGAAAATGCACCCATTATCACGATAAAAAACTGATTTCCAGCAGGAGATTTACAGATTAAGAGAGACTTTTGTTCGTCGCCTTCGTTGACTGCAGAGCCTTGCAAGGATAGAGCTCCTTGTGTTGATGGTACAAATGTCAACAAAGACAGCAATGGGGGAACCGGCTTGCTAACAAAACAAATTAGCTACGGAGCCAAAGAAGAAACAAAGAAACCAGAAAGGAGAGACTTGTGTTTTTGCAGATGAGCCACTATGTCAACCGCTGTTCGAATCTCCTGGCGAAGAACATTGAACGCAAGGCCAGCTCTGGAGAACTCATCGATGTCAAACAGTGAGGAGCATTCATTCTTGTCTGTGTGTCTGTCTGCGGCTATATGTCTGTCAGCGAGTGTGTGTGTGTGTGTGTGTGTGTGTGTGTGTGTGTGTGTGTGTGTGTGTGTGTGTGTGTGTGTGCGCGCGCGCGCGCGCGCGCGCGTGTGTGTGTGAGTGTTCAGATCAGACAGAAAACAGATTGATTTATTTGGTGACTGGCTGCCCTGCTGGCTCGTTTGTTCGTTTGATGGATCCTTTGTTTGACTGGCTGGTATTTTGCTAACTGGCTGGCTGGTTGGTTGGTTGTCGGGTCGGTGTTGGTGCAATGACCGCGCGACAGATTGTTACATAAGGAAGTAAACATCATACTTACGAAACTACTCTCTCTCTCTCTCTCTCTCTCTCTCTCTCTCTCTCTCTCTCTCTCTCTCTCTCTCTCTCTCTCTCATGATTAAATATTTCTACATAAATGTGTGGACACTCTTTTTTTTTCAAAAAGTTATTTGACTTTCAGGTGCAGCCATTTTCACATTGACCACAGATATTCCAGCTTTCAAAGAAGAGCTGCGATACGCGAATAAGCGTCTGTATGCTTAATCAGGTGTTTAATGTGGACAGTCGACCATGTAATGATTTAGTTTATGTTTATTTTTTTTTTAGAAGTATCAAATGTTGTCTGCAAAATGAACCAGAATAAACAAAATCAAAATGTATTTTAAATCTTTTGACGTAATGCGAAATGTGCTTTGTAATGGTAAAAAAATATATGGGGTACCAATGTACATCGATGCGTAAGGTTGTCTGGCTTTGTTTATCTCTTTGACAAGCAGAGTGCTGGAGGCCTAAAAGGATTTTAGAGGGAAAAAAAAATGATGCAAAGACTGTGGATGTTAGGGCTGGCATGATACCATGTCTCCAAGAGAGACAGATTTGCACGATGCACACTTTTTTTAAAAGCACCACATACAATAGAACCATGTATTAACATGCATATCAATCGATACATTCAGATATATGAAGAGAGCACTACTACAGTTTGCATTTGGTGTCCCTGACAATGCGTGCCATTGTTGAAGGTATATACAGTGCCCAGACCAAAATGGACCGACAAACCGTTTGTGTAAATGACAGAAGAAACTAAAATTCTTTTTATTTTTTTTTTTCTCAGTTTTCCGTCCTGCGTTCAGTGACCCTGGTTTGAATTTTGTACGAACTATTATCTGACCCGTTTAGTTTCAGGGTCAGTGTACTCTTACTGACAAGACATTAGTATAAGCTCTTCGATTTTGCTGTGTACATTTATAAAGCACAAAAGGAGTACCTGTTGTATATCGGTTATACTTCTGCATGGAGTGTGTTTTTTGTGTGTGTGTTTCTCTCATCCTTTTATATTTGCATTTGCGATTTATGTTGGCTATGGGTCTAAACGTGACTACATTATTGGTAATCGTAATTGTATTGACATCCTGTTTCTCGTTCCCTCTCTCTCTTCTGTTCTACCATCGGCTTGAACTAGAATTGCTTTAAGTCCCACAGTTAAGGTAGCCATATTCCGTCTTTGGGAATAATGTTTAAAGATAACATCAGAGCGCGTGTGTTTTACTTTGGTGTCATCCTTCTTACCGTGATCTACTCTGCTGCAACTGGTGGAATGAGATTCAACGAATACACACACACACACACACACACACACACACACACACACACACACACACACACACACACACACACACACACACACACACACACACACAAGGATGCATGCAATCATACACAGAGGGCGGTTTAAAATTAAAAAAAAACTTCTTACCTGACTTTCTCGAATAGGAACCGACCCTTGGATCTGGACGTCAAACAGTCCCCTATAGAATGAACACAGGCCACATATCAATACATGCAATTACTACAGCTGTCTCCTGATTGAGGTAGAAACAGGGTGTGTCCTAAACTGTACGCTGGTCCTGAAATGGCTGACCCGCTGGATGTCCGTGTC
>JADBJO010005041.1:150000-152500 GCA_016801955.1 Conus betulinus | reverse complement strand
AGCGATGGGCATCAGAAGGCAGAGTTTGATTTTACGGACTCTTCACAGACAAACACTGAGGGACCGTGATAGGCATGAAAAAGAAAAAGTTTGACGTCATTGACTTGTTACGAACACAAAAGTGAGGGACTATAATGGGCATTGAAAGACAGGGTTTCACTTCAATGATCTCGCACAGACATAGAGTATTGGACTGTGGCTTGCATCAAAAGGCAGAGTTTGATGTCATTGACTTCTCACGAACACAGCGAGGGACTATAATGGGCGTTAAAAGACAGGGCTTGCTTTCTCACTGACATAGAGTAAGAGACTGTGGCAGGCCTCGAAAGGGAGACTTGAATTTTCTTAGCTCACTACAGGCACCTGTCTAGGGACACCTGCTCCAGCAGGCCTCTGGCCCGTGGACGAGAACCTCACTGTTCAGCTCATTGCCGATCAGTGAAGAAGTGGACGTTGTTCCACTATCTCACCACGCAGTTCCTTGTCACTCAGTGAAGAAGTGCACACTCCCCCCACTTACCACGAATTCATTGTCACTCAGTGAAGAACTGCACACTCCGCCACTGTCTCACCACGAATTCATTTGTTACTCGTTGAAGAAGTACACACTTTCCCACTATCTCACCACCACGATTTCATTGACGCTCAGTGAAGAAGTGCAAGCTCCCCCACAATCTCACCACGCAATTCTTTGTCACTCAGTGAAGAACTGCACACTTCCCAACTATCTCACCACGCAATTCTTTGTCACTCAGTGAAGAACTGCACACTTCCCAACTATCTCACCACGCAATTCTTTGTCACTCAGTGAAGAACTGCACACTTCCCAACTATCTCACCACGAATTCATTGTCACTCAGTGAAGAAGTGCACACTCCCCCACTCTCTCACCACGAATTCATTGTCACTCAGTGAAGAACTGCACACTCCCCCACTATCTCACCAGGCAATCATTGTCACTCTGTGAAGAAGTGCACACTCCCCCACTCTCTCACCACGAATTCATTGTCACTCAGTGAAGAAGTGCACACTCCCCCATTGCACACTCCCCCACTATCACCAGTTCATTGACAGAAGAAGTGCACACTCCCCCACTATTGTCACTCAGTGAAGAAGTGCACACGCCCCCCCACTATCTCACCACGCAACTTTTTTTGTCACGCAGTGAAGAACTGTAATCCCTACCACTCCTTGTTTGCCGTGTTACAATCACTTTTTCTTACATCCATAAGCAGATATATTGAATGACGTGTCGTGTAGACAAAACAACGACATTTTAATCGAATTACATCAACTTTCAATCGAATTACATCACGATCACTCTATCGAGTATGATTCGGTCAGGCAGAGGAGCAAATGAAAACATATGAATTTATATAGAACTTTTCAATTCATATTGAAACGAAGATACAGCACATGAAAATACGTTTTGCCAAACATTGCCACATGTGTGTCATTTAAGCTGAGTCAAAAGCCACGCTGTATTTAAGCAGCAAAGAGAACGGTTCTACTTGTTTTTGTGACCACAAATCTTTACAAACGATCTGAGAATGTTTCATCAATATTACCTTATTGCAAAAACAATAGAAAGTAACTGCTTTCAATGGGAAAAGCCTGAAATGAAAATAAAACATGGTGTAATATCATGTTGGCATTGATGTGACAATCAGTCAAGTGTAGGAAGGACTTAGGCCAAAGTGTCTGCCACAGCTAGGACACTGGCAACATGTAGACCTCTTTCCCCTGCCAGTCACTGACTTTGAACATGCTGCAGAAAGATTTTTCCTATCCACCACCATCGCCACCACCATCCCTCTCCAGCCACCCTCTTCATTCACAAGCATTTCACTCCCACCAACGACTAAGTTTCTGGCACTGTGCACTGACTGCACATGGCCCTCGACTCCTTCACGAAAACTACACTCTTTTAGCTTTGGTACTAACTTTTTGTATCTTGGAATCTGCATCAGCACGCCCCCCCCCCCCTCTCTCTCCTCTCTCTCTCTCTCTCTCTCTCTCTCTCTCTCTCTCTCTCTCTCTCTCTCTGTAAATTTGCCCCTCCTCCTTGTGTCTTGAATCATTCTGTAGTGTGTATTGATCGCATGTGTGTCAAAACAGAAAAAAAAAAAAACACTGTCTCTCTGATTTCTATTTCTGTTTATGTTAAAATGTGCACTCATATGCTTACCTTTGTCAACAGGGTGGACCGCAAAGCCAAAGAACCTGTGACCATCAAAGGCGTCCACATTCCGGCAAACTGTGGAGTCACAATTCCCCTCTACTCCATCCTGCGTGATCCTGAATACTTCCCGAATCCTGAAGTTTTCAATCCTGACAGGTGTGTGTCTATCTTTTTTTTTTAATGGAGCTTTTCAAGCATTAGTAGCATTTGCCTTGGTGTCAACAGGGCGGCCATTTCCAGAGACCATCTTTGTCACTCATTCTACACAAGTTGATTGAATTCCTGACATTTTCGTCATTGATGTTTTGTGCCCGTCCA
>JADBJO010005041.1:140000-145000 GCA_016801955.1 Conus betulinus | reverse complement strand
CCTCATTGGCCTCATATGGGTAAACATGGTCCAGAGATTGTCTCAAAATTTACAAATTATAATCCGTTCTGAGCAGACGTCCTTGAAGCTTACAAACTTTTTTTTTTTTTTATTACAAATGTCTGCCAAAAAAAATTCCGCTAAACTACTTGCTGAATCAGTTTGCTTCAACAAACGTATTCCAGTTGGGAAAAGACACATTGTCTCTTAAATGCTTCCAAACACAACTGTCTATTATCTCGCACATTTTGTTTCTATGATAATGGTCAGTTCCTTTCCCACGGACAATTCAAGGGGAAATATATGATGTCAACATTGATTTTCTAACGTATACAGGGTATAAGTTAGTAATAATTGAATTCATTACAAAATTGACATTGCCATCAAATTAACAAATATAGTACTTCTCCGTTACGTTGTAAGATGTTGTTTGCCACTTATAAAGGTTCAAAGACTTATTACGATGTACTGATTGATAAACAGTTGAGAGCTCCGTGCTGTGGCAAATGGGACATCAAACTTTGACAAGCTCACGACTGGAATTCGTTCTTTTTTATGCACATAAGATTACAGATGTAAAACTGAAGTGGTTTCAGCTGAGAATAATTCACTGGTGCTTTGGTACAAATGCTATTTTGAAAGAAATCAGAGTTACTGATAATGATAAATGCAGTTTTTGTGCGGCTTAGTTAAATATTCTATTGATCATATGTTTTGAAAATGTACTCATGTGAAATGTCTTTGGGGTAGGTTAATTGATTTAATAAAAGAGAAATGCACTCATGCACAAAATATACGCCCGAAAGAGTCTCTCATACTTTTAGGTTTCGACATAGCAATCGTAATTGATTATAGTTTTTCATTTCATTATTCTTCTAGCAAAACATAACCTATAGAAGTGTAAGTTAGAAGGCAGTCTTCTACTTGCTGCAGTTTTTCTTGAAAATGTTGACATTTAGATATAGAATTGAAAAATATAGCTCATACTTAACCATGAGCCACTTGGATTTTCATGCCAGGTGGCTTGCTTATGAAGCTTTGATTTCTAATACCTAGCTGCTTTAGTTACCGTCTCTGGAACATGTTTTTCCTGCATTAATATGTAAATACGTATGATGCATATGTAACAACAATTACTAGACTAATCATGTCATCTTTTTCCTTTTTTTGTTTTGTTTTGATCCTTTGCTGAGGATATCCCGTGTGGTCTTGTATGTTGCTGAAATATTTCTGTATATCGGTACTCAAGAAATAATGTGCCTTCTGATAATAACATATATTATCTTCACTTGCTGTGACCCAACCCCCCTTCTGTCTTCGTGTTTCCTTGGCTTGTCTGTTCGTCTGTCTGTCCATCTGTCTGTCTATCCGTCTGTCTCTCCTATATTATTTGTGTATGTATGCTGATTTATCTTGCATATAGGTATACATTTTTTTTTTTTCATCATCAAACGCATGTATACATCTCTTTCGGGGTAGTACTATGAGAAAATATGATGTATACAGGTTTATGTATACTTCTTATAGCATTGTCAATAAGTAACCATGTTTTTATACATACATAGAAATACTATGCTGAAACTCTCTCCCTCTCTCTCTCTCTCTCTCTCTCTCTCTCTCTCTCTCTCTCTCTCTCTCTCTCTCTCTCTCTCTCTCTCTCTCTCTTTTTTTTCATGTGTGTGTGGTTTGCTTTTTTTGTCGTCTGTGCGTTTGTTTGTTTGTTTTCTTCTTCCTTATACCTACCTTTAGTTATATACATGTTGCTGTTTATTTCTTTTTTGTTTGGCTTTTTTTATGTGTATGAGTGTCTTTTTTTTGTTTGTGTCCCTTTTTATTTTTGTATGTAGAACAACAATAAAAACAATTAAAAAAATGTTAGAAAAATTCCCTGGCAGGAAATGTGTCTTTGTTGTTCAAATGTATTGAAAAAATGCGAATATTGAAATGAGTATTGTTTACTTAGCGATTGCATTTACAGCAATGCTCAGAAGAGCAGTGAGCATCGATTTGAGATGAGATTTTCCTCAAACCAGTGAATATAAAACCCAAAACCTTTCCAGCTGAATATGCAAAAATGGAAAGGTTTTTTTTTCGGGAAGGGGGGGGGGGGGGTAAACAATCATATCACATTTGAAAAAGATGCATGAGTCATCGGGAAAGTCCCTTTTTTTCAGTGTTCCGGACACTATGATTCAGGTAGTTTACAGAGTCCAGGCTCGATGTTTTAGTGCTTCACAGATTGAAAATTAAATGTGCCATAAGAAAAGGATGACTAAAGTGCTTTGTGTTTTGATAAACTACTGAAAAAGTGATCTCTCTCTCTCTCTCTCTCTCTCTCTCTCTCTCTCTCTCTCTCTCTCTCTCTCTCTCTCTCTCTCCCTCTCTCTCTCTCTCTCTCTCTCTCTCTCTCTCTCTCTCTCTCTCTCCCAATACGCATTTCAAAGAATTATTACAAGCAGAAGTGATGTATGTATAAAGATCACGGGAAGAGTTATAGTACCTAATACAATGATTTCCATGGTAGTGATGACATAAACGATAATGATTACGATGAAAGGAGTGGTGACAACAGTATGTTAACGTTCTCTAAATGGAAGATATTTTGATTGCCGTAAGAAAACCAAACGTTATAAATCACACAGCTCTGATAAAGGTGTAGGAAGTTTCATTAAAAAAAAAAAACAAGCGAATCAAACCTGTATTCGATGATTTTGGTAATTAAATGTCTCTGCTTAGCAGGAACATGATGCATATACACAGTGAAATTTGTCTGACTCATTGTCCTGCCATTTTATAAAAGGGATGGTATTAGCCAATCACATTGCTGCAACAGGGTTCTGCTATGCAGCTTTTACTGTGAAGTGTTAGTGGTGTCATTCACAGAATACGTCAAGTTTGGATTAAGGTTGATAACGTCGCAGATGAAGTTGGAGCTAGGTTCAGGCGAAATTATACCAAGAAAGACCAGCTGCTGGTGTGGTTTGTGTATTTCATAAACACAATATCAACTATGTAATGCAAGTTTTTAGCTTTGAAAAAAATCATCTAACTCATTTGTCTTTATTCTCACAGTGTTTTACCATACTGAGTGCATGTTCGCTCATAGGTGTACATGTGCGGGAAGCTTGTGTGTGTGTGTGTGTGTGTGTGTGTGTGTGTGTGTGTGTGTGTGTGTGTGTGTGTGTGTGTGTGTGTGCGTGCGCGCGCACATGCTTGTGTGTGTGTGTGTGTGTGTGTGTGTGTGTGTGTGTGTGTGCGTTTTCATAATTACAAAAACTTGACTTTTTTCATTCTCCTATACATTACACTGGAACAAGTATTCCTTTCCTCTCCCCCATCTCTCCCCCATCTCTCCCCCACAATAATATAATTTATGCAAAAAAGGTGAAATCTCGCTCATGCTGGTCTCTTCCACGCACCATTAGCCGAGGATGGCCATTGCATGGGCATACGTGACAGAAAATTAGAGGGCACAGGGAGGTCTAGTGCTGAGAGTCATCCATTTTGCCCTGTGGTGAGAGCTGAACAAAACACCCGCTGTGCCGCCTGTCCTGTGTGTCCCGCCATGCCGCCTTCTTCACTGCTGGTTGGACATCGTCAGTCAGCACAGAGAATCCCTGATCAAACCTCCCCACACAGCCACCGCTGATTGGTTTAGCCTCCGCTTCATCACACCTCCAAAATGAGGAAGGGCGGGAGAGAGGTGAGGAGGGAGAAGGTGGGAGAGAAGTCCTAAGGCTCAGCATTGGTCTCAAAAAGTTGAATTTATTTTCTTTAAGGAGAAAGTTACTGACACTGCATAAGACTCAAACAAGTACAACGCGGTAACACCGTTGTGCGAAGCAAATTTTCGGTTTATTACAAACCTTCTTCAGGCTAAAAGGTTGACCAACTCAGTTACTGACATTGTGCACATCATAATTACACTTCTGCAATAATGACTTCTATACCAATTATCTTGTTTTTAGCACTTACAATAGATAAAAATAAATACTATGCATGAAAGTGTTAATGATAGCTCACACCCAGTGCCTATCTAGGAAGATAACAGGGAACAAAAATTACTGTCGTTATTCATTTCACAGAATGTTTCTGGTGGCAGTAATAAACATTCACTACTTTTTTTTCTGTAACTTGTCCAACAAAGTCCAAGTGTCAACATTGTTCTGTCGTAATTTTTGAAACAGAAAACTGGACTTTCGTTACAGACCACAAATCTGTTTATTGATACCAATCCCCAAGGGGATCGGTCAGGTTGTTGTTTAACTAATTGGTGAAATAGGCCCCAGCCTTTTTTGTTGTTTTGTTTTTTAAATCTTTATTGATGGCTGACATTCCTGATAGCTAGCAATCCACAATGCACAATGATCGGTGTTATGTCTGGGCCTTCACCTTCAGTCAACCACATGAATTTTCTATTACACATTATACGTTCACAGTCTAGTCTCACCGGCAATCCACAGGGAGCAGTCAACGTCAAGTCGTCAAGAGACAACCCACCGGAGGAGACACTGCACTGCCGCCGAGTCACTTCAGTGGTGTTCAAGTGGCGCCTGTTCTGATCTAACATACGCAGGACACCACCTACTAAGCCCCCTACTGACGACAATAATTGCTTAGTCGCGGAGCCGGCGTGAGTGAGCTCTCCCTCCGGAGGGCGCCACCACGTCCGTCCAACGACAGCCCCCATGGACTCGCCGATACCGGTGACCCCCCGACGGAACCAAACCAAGGCCACAGACGTGGAGAGGACATCGAAATGAGGTCACCATGAGAGCAGGGCATGAAGGGCCACAGAATTGAGACTTTTTTTTTTTGCTGATCGATGATCGAATGAGAATGATGATTATTAGATGATGCTACGGATTTTTCCATTTCGGTCTGAGACTACATGACAGGGCTGTACTCTAGGCTTCCTCCTTTCATAATACATCCCGGCGTCAACCAGGCCCGAGAGATACAGACACCTGCAGTGTTGGTCAGGAAATTTTGAGCAACAC
>JADBJO010005041.1:132500-135000 GCA_016801955.1 Conus betulinus | reverse complement strand
CCTCTTTGTTCTCAATAGTTAAAAAAAAAGAAGCATTATACAGAGTGACTTGTTCGGCAATCAATCTTCACATCAGCGTTGAAATCCCCAGAGAGGTGGCAATTCTTATGCAGTCTCATGCTCCTCCTTGCTGTGGTTGGCAAGACTTGAAACCATGTTCTTTTGTGCATTATGCATTTGCTCCTCTTGCTTACATCATCACCCATAGTCACATCGAGCATCGTTTTTACGGAGTCAGCATCAAACTCTATATATAAACACATACATATAGATAGATGCATGGATAGATTGATAGATACATAAATAAATGGATGAATAGACAGACCGACAAGACGTAAAGAGAGACAGATATACAGACAGACAGATAGATAGACAGAAAGTAGATAAATGCACGTAGAATACGAAAAGGGAACGACAGGAAGAAAAGATGGGACGAAGTTGGAAAACAATGGAGAAAGTAGAGAAATAGAAAAAAAAAAAAGAAGGAAACGTAAAAGCAGGGAGGTGTAGAGGAATGTAGGAAGATGACAGAGAACATAGGAATGGTAAAGGATAATACTAATGAAAACAGGATAAAAGGTGAAGTAAGTAGGAACAGTTAGAAAAGAGAGTAGGTGAATTCAATAAGCAGGAAAGTAAAATAGGAAACAGGTGGGAAACTAAGAAAAGTCAGTAAACATTGAGAAAAGCTGAGAACGTAGAGGTTAAGGGACAGTAGGAAAAGGACTGATGAGTCAAAGGTACGAACAACAGGACAGATGAAAGAAAGTAGGGAGATGTAAAGGGGGTAAGAAAAGGCAGAGGTAAATTAGAAAAGGTTGGAAAAGTAGGAACAGATAGGAGAACCTAGGTACAGATAGTGAAACTGGGAACTATTCGGGGATCAGACAAAAGAGGGGAACTAGGACAAGACAGAGGAACCTAGTGGAATAGTAAGGAGAGCAGCAAAACACAGGGAAAGCAGAAAAAAAAAGAAGAATAAAGGGAACATAGGAAAAACGATAGAGACAGTAGGACAGATGCAGGAAACGGGAACAGATGGCAGGAAACTGGAATAAGGTAAAGGCAGATAGAAAAAAAGGTATGCAAACGTAGGAAAAAACAAGAGGAAGTAGGAAATTGTAGGATGACGAAAAAGGTAGGGAAAATATCAAAGAAGGTTGAAGGAATGTGTGAAAGAAGCAAGAGAAAACAGGAAAAGAAAGTGAACGTCGGAAAAATTGAGGAAACCAGCAGTGATAATATAAAACCGGAGCTATGCTATTCTTGTCGATGTGAACTATATAAATGTTGTGTGGTATGGGTAATGTGTGGTGGGTCTGATGCCGTATGGCATGGACGTTCTTTCGATCCATGTGTGGAGTGTGGTGTGGTGTTAAAAAAAAAAAGTTTAAAAAGTACGAACAGTAGCGTAAAAATAAGAAATAGGTTTAAATTTTGCGTACAACAAGACGTAATCAGGAAATATAGTGAGAAATAAGAACATGTAGGAATTGTAGAGTGAAGGAAGGAAAAATGTAAAGCAACCGTTAAGTAGGCAGAGTAGCGCAAATTATGAGCTAAGTAGGAAACATAGATCAAAGCAATTATACAGGATAATTGAGTGAAGTAAGAAAAAGAAGGAAAACGAGAGAAACGTAGTGTAAAGTGAAAAAAGTAGGGACAGTAGCGTAAAGGAATTAGAAAGTATAAATAGTAAAGGAGGAAAACGTAGGGAAAATAGTTTAAAAGTGAGAAAAAAATGTAAAACAGAGTAATGAAAGAAAAAGAAAGAGAGAAGAAAACGTAATCCAAAGAAAGAAAAACAAGAAAAAAAAAAGTAGAAAAATAGTGTCTAATAAAACACAAGTAGGAAGAGAAAGAAAAACAGCCTCCTAAGACCACATAGAAAAGATAGAAGGACAAATGTGTAAGGACAAATAGGAAAACTAGCGTAAAGTAAGAACAAAGGAAAACTTAGAATGATGGAAAACATAGTGTCAAATAAGAAGGCCTAGGGAAAGTAAAGTACAGCAAGCAAGCATAGGGAAAGGAGTGAAAAGTAAGAAGGAAACAAAAAAAGGGAAAACCAGTGTTAACTAAGAAAAAGTAGGAAAGAAGAAGTAGAAATGGCTGAAAAGGTAGGACAAGTAAGGTAAATAGGGAAACTAGGAAACTAGGATAGAAGGAGCAAGACAAAGTTGTTAAAGGTAAAGTATTAAGAAAAGAAAATGTTGCAGGTTGTATTAAACACAGATTGTTTCAAAAGAAAAAAGTAAATTAGAATAAATAAATAAATAAATAAAAAAAACACGCACACACCAAGTGAGAGGAAAGAACAGGTAAAACAGTAAGAAACGTAGGCTCCAGCAAAGCAACAGGAAGGAACAGAGGAAAAATATCTTAATTAGCATTGCATTAGAGAGTAAGCAAATGTTTCAAAAAAGTAGGAGACGATGGGATTAAAAGCAAAAAGTTAAGTGTATGAAAAACAGGAACAAGACATACAGAGGGGAATCTT
>JADBJO010005041.1:125000-130000 GCA_016801955.1 Conus betulinus | reverse complement strand
TTTTTGTGAATGTGTGTGTACCACAAATTAATTTCTCAAATTGAGCATAATAAAGTTTACTTGACTTGACTTGACTTGACTTGATCTTTTGGAATACTTTGGATGTGGTGGGAACCACTTGAAAG
The DNA here is from genome assembly GCA_016801955.1 of Conus betulinus. NCBI lineage: Eukaryota > Metazoa > Mollusca > Gastropoda > Neogastropoda > Conidae > Conus > Conus betulinus. Next base: position 129,875 of record JADBJO010005041.1, on the reverse strand, counting down.
TTTAGGTCATGTGAGGATACTGAAACCGCAGAGAGATGTTATGATAGTCATCTCAGGGCACAGAAACCAAACAATGTGCTGTGTGAGAAAAATGAAACCCAGCAATGTGCTCTGAAGTTATGTGACAAGAGTGGAACCCTACATTACGCTATGGAGTCATGTAAGAAAACGAGTACACAACCTGATTTGAAGTAATCTAAAAAAAACAAACAAACAAACAAACAAACAAACAAAAAAAAACACGTAGCTCTCCACAGTACGCTATGAAGTCATTTGGGAATTCAAAGACCACGGTGCGTGCTTTGAAGGCATGTAAGAAGACAGGAACCACAGAGTGTGCTAGGAGTTCATATGTAGAAAGAGGGAACCATACGGTATGCTATGTAATCATGTGATAGATTGGCGACCTCAATGTAGTGATACGCAGCAATACGAGAAACCTAGAACCAAGCAGTGTCGTATTTATATGTGACATCAGAGGACTTGAACCACATAATGCACTATCAAATAACGTGGAAAGAGGGGAAATCATATAGTGTGCTATGATGTCATGTCACAAGACTGGAAACACAGTGTGCTATGAAGTCATGCCAGAAGACTGGAAACACACAGTGTGCTATGAATTCATGCCAGAAGTCATGCCAGAAGACTGGAAACACACAGTGTGCTATGAAGTCATGCCAGAAGAAGACTGGAAACACACAGAAGACTGGAAACACACAGTATGAAGTTATGCTAGAAGACTGGAAACACACAGTGTGCTATGAAGTCATGCTAGAAGACTGGAAACACACAGCGTGCTATGAAGTCACGTCTATGGAAGTCATCATGCCAGAAGACTGGAAACCCACGGCGTGTGCTATGAAGTCAGTCAGAAGACTGGAAACACACTGTGTGCTATGAAGTCATGCCATAAGACTGGAAACACACAGTGTGCACTATGAAGTCATGCTAGAAGACTGGAAACACACAGTGTGCTATGAAGTCACGCCAGAAGACTGGAAACACGCCGGATTTTTATGAAGTCGTATCAGAAGACGGGAACGTACCACTGCATATAAAGTCATGTGAGAAGATAGGAACATCACATTGTCTGTGCATCCATGTGAGAAGACAGGAACCTAGCAGATGCTATGAAATCAGGTGGAAAGAGAGGAACCTCACATTGGCTATAAACTCGTGTGAGAAGACAAGAACCTCGCTATGTGCTATACATTCATGTAGGGAGACAGAAACCTCGATTTTCTGTAACGTCATGTGAGAAAACAGGAACGTCACAGTTCGCTTCGAAAGTCATGTGAGAAGACAATGATCATACAATGTACTATGAAATCATGTAGGAAGACAAGAACCTGACAGCGTGCTATAAATTCATGTGCGTTGACTAGGAATATTCGAGTTTGACAGGTATGACAGCATCATCTTTGAACATGATACTAGCAGTTTTATCTTCTCTCTCAGCTCTCTCTCTCTCTCCTCTCTCTCTCTCTCTCTCTCTCTCTCTCTAGCTGATAATGAAACGTGTCATTTCATGCCAAATATTCCTCCCCCGCCTCTGTCTGTCTGTCTGTCTGTGTTTGTCTTTGTCTCTGTCTCTTTGTCTGTCTGTCTGTCTCTCTCTCTTTCTTTCTTCTCTCTCTCTCTCTCTCTCTCTCTCTCTCTCTCTCTCTCTCTTCTCTCTCATCTTCCATCTGTTCCTGACAACACATTTCCTCTAACCCTGCCAGGAGCCTTTCCTTTGGGCTGATCATCAGGAACAAGACTGGCAGTTTTTCCATCCTTTGTCCCCACTCATTCTGCCTTTCTCCCACGTCTCGTCCGTCACGAAGGGGGAAGTCAGTCACTGTGGCCACGCAAAGAATCCTGACCAGCAATCCTTCATGGGATGATTGACACACAGCTTCTGCCTTGTGTCGTGCTGACCTCCATCAAAGTGAGACTGCAGAGAGGGTATTAGCGTGGCCTGGTTGTAACTCAACGCAGATGTTAAGATCAAGGACCAGAGAGAGAGAGAGAGAGAGAGAGAGAGAGAGATGTGGGGTGGGGAAGGTTGGAGTTATTGGGACAGTGAGTGGCGGGAATTACTGAGGGGACTGATGCACAGGGTTTTTTTTTTTTCTTTCAGATAACTGATCATTTTTTTTTTACCAAAACATGTGTAGCACAGTTGTCGGAAAAATGGTAGTTTTGGTCACCAAAAGAGCCGCTATCTTCTGGAATACTTTGGTTGTGGTGGGAAGTACTTAGAAGTGTGGTTTCTATGATGCCATGTGAGAACACTGCGACCACGTAGAATGGTTTGAGGTTGTCTTAGAAGACTGGAACCAAACAGTGTGTTAGGAAGTCAGATGAGTTAAAAAAAAAAAACTTAACTACAAATGTGCTATGACGTAAGTTGAGAAGACTCGAACCACACGCGATCCTATACAGTCATCTAAACAAAACGATTAAGCAACGTGATTTGAAGTGATGTAAGGAATCTCAGCCTTCATAGTACTGTGCAAAAAAAAAGTCATTTGAGAATTCAGAGAAAAGTGTGTGTGTATTTTGATGTCATGTAACAATACAGGAACGAATGAGAGTGTTATGAGTCTATGTTGGAAGACAAAAAACATACAGTATGGAATGAAGTCATGTGAGAACACGGCGACCACACAGTGGTAATATGTAGCATTGTTAGAAGACTGGAACTGTACAGTGTGCTATATATGAGATATCAGAGAAACGGGAACCACACGATGTACAGCGAAATCATGTGAAAATACAGGCAACACACAGTGTGCTACGAAGTCATGCCAGAAGACTGGAAACACACAGTGTGCTATGAAGTCATGTCAGAAGACTGGAAACACGCAGTGTGCTATGAAGTCACACCAGAAGACTGGAAACACACAGTGTGCTATGAAGTCATGTCAGAAGACTGGAAACACACAGTGTGCTATGAAGTCACGCCAGAAGACTGGAAACACGCAGTGTCCTTTGAATTTATGTCCGCGGTGTATAAAGTCAAATGAGAAGACAGGAACCTCCCATCGTCCATGAATTCATGTGAGAAGACAGGGACCTAACAATCGCCATGATGTCATGTGGAAAGACAGAACTTTACATTGTGCTGTGAAGTCACGTAACCGCACAGGAACCTCACATTGTCTGTAAAGTCACGTAAGAACACAGGAACTTCACAAAGTGCTATGAATTCATGTGAGAAGACAGGGACGTTACAGTGTGCTATAAAGTTATGCGGGTAGACTGGGAATATTCAAGTCGAGTTTTACAGATTTGACATCTTTGAGAATGATACTCATAGTCTCTTACCACTTCTCTCTCTCTCTCTCTCTCTCTCTCTCTCTCTCTCTCTCTCTCTCTCTCTCTCTCTCTCTCTCTCTCTCCTCTCTCTCTCTCTCTCTCTCTCTCTCTCTGACTTTTAGAAAGTAGAATAATGTGTATAATTTGAAAAAAAGTAAAACTTCTTCTTTTTAATACTGTATGTCTTTTTTTTTGTTGTTGTTGTTGTTATTTCAGACATCTTTAATTGCTAGTAAATGAGGCCTGTGGAGAAAGATGTTTCAGTCTTTCGCCTGGTTAAAATTGCTGTTTTAGCTTCCGAGAATGAACCATGTGATTTCAAATCACTCCTTCCACCCCCGGACTCTGTCTGTCAGTCTGTCTGTCCCTCTGTCTCTCTGATTCTCTGTCTCTCTCTGTCTCTGTCTCTGTCTCTGTCTGTCTGTCTGTCTCTCTCTGTCTGTCTGTCTCTCTCTCTCTCTCTCTCTCTCTCTCTCTCTCATCTCTCAGAAGGGCACTATGGCACTCTGACAGCAGCTTGCCGTTGAGAGCCTGAAGCTAATAGAAACAGCATCTGACCATTGTCCACCTGTCGCACTATCTCGGCCTCCCTGTGGCCTTCACTAAGGTCTCCATCCTGATACTGACAACAGCCACCGCCAGTCGTTAGGAAACTGAACCGATTGTTTGTTTGCTTTTTTTTTTTTGTTGTTGTCCTGTCTCACTTTCGTCTTTCGCAGACAAAGGGGAAGCCACTCTTATCCTTTTCAGAGTTCCGGTCCACCAGTGCTGGTTACCTGGTGGACAGAGGTTAATCTGTGTGGTGTCAAGGTGACCTCGTCCAGGGTGAGCCATCCTGGAGGTTTCTTGCCAGGACTAATTAATGATTTCAAACAGAATCAGACAAAACGCGAAACATTTGGAAAACGAAGGGCAGAGATGTGCAATTAGGTTGGGGGCTGATTCATTGAGAGAGAGAGAGAGAGAGAGAGAGAGAGAGAGAGAGAGAGAGAGAGAGAGAGGCGAGCGAGACAGAGAGAGAGACAGACAGACAGAAAAGAAAGACACAGAGAGAGAGAGAGAGACAGACAGACAGACAGACAGAAAGAAAGACACAGAGAGAGAGAGAGAGAGAGAGAGAGAGAGAGAGAGAGAGAGAGAGAGAGAGAGAGAGAGAGAGAGAAGGTGTACGGGGGTGGGAGATCAGAGTAACTGGAACAGTGAGGGGGTGAGGTTTATGGAAGGTACAAATGCACCATTATTGTCAGGAAACTAATTTTTTCTTATCCAGCATGACGGAAGAAGACAGAAGGAAAAAGGAGGAGGGACACGTGGTAAGGGATGGTAGATAAAGACACGATAAGGGATAGGGAAAAAAGGGAGAAAGGGGCGAAATGTTGCTTTCAGCTGAGCATCGCTGGCAAACAGTAAGTGAACGAAAAAGAAGAATACAATGTTAAATGTTAAAAGTAGTGATAAAACTAGTCAACGGTAGGAAGAATAATTGATAATAGGAGGGTAGAGAGGAATATGAAAACACAGCATGTACAGAAGGGTACAACAGAAGAAGAGAACATGGGAGGTAAAAGT
>JADBJO010005041.1:112500-115000 GCA_016801955.1 Conus betulinus | reverse complement strand
GAAAACACAGTCTTTATAACATTTGATGTAGTAGATTTTTTATCCATCTATAGATGAAGAGCTGCTCGCCAAAGCTATAAAATTTGCCAACAAATACACTGAAATATCAGGGTTAGAAATGGAAATCATTTTCCATACAAAGAAACTTTACTCCACAGCAAAAAAAACGAGACTTGGACCAAGAACACCAGGAAAAGTTCAACTTTTGATGTCACTATGGGATCGTATGATGGTGCCGAAACCTGCGAACTTGTCGGACTATTCATGCTATCTAACATTCAAAATAAACTTGGAAAACAAATTGGACTGTACAGAGATGATGGCCTCGCTGCACTGAGTGATAGCCCTAGAAACATTGAAAATAAGAAAAAAAAAGAATTGTGCAAAATCTTCCACGACCAAAATTTAAAAATCACCACACAGAAGCTAACAAAAAGATAGTGAATTATTTAGACATCACGTTAGACCTCAACCAACATACATTTAAACCATACAAAAAACCAAATGACACACCTGTCTATGTAAATATCAAAAGTAATCACCCACCTTCCATACTCAAAACGATACCTAGAGGCATAAACAAGAGATTATCTAATCTGTCATGTAATGAAACAGTATTTAACAACACTGCAGCTGAATACCAAGAAGCGTTACACCAAAGTGGCTACAACTACAAATTACACTATGACCCAGGAAATGATATGAGCAGACACAAGAAGAACAGGAAAAGGAAAATCATATGGTACAACCCCCCATACGATGGAAGAGTTAAAACAACGTTGGGAAAGAATTCTTTAAAATTCTGACATCTTCTTTCCCAAAAGAGCACAAACTGTTTAAGATATTTAACAGCACAACATCAAATTATCATACTCATGTATGCCGAATCTCAAAAACATCATTGATTCAACCAACAAAACGAAAAGCAGTGCAGAGAGACAAACGAGGGTGAAGAAAGGAAATCTTGCAACTGTACCAAGAAACAACAGTGCCCTCTAAACAATAAATGCCTCCACAGCAATATTGTATATCAAGCCACTGTAAAATCAGAGAACGCTGAAGAAACATATATAGGTATCACTGAAAACCAATTTAAAACTAGATATGCAAATCATAAACAGTCATTTAACAAAGAAAGATACAAAAATCAAACAGAATTGAGTAAATATATTTGGAAACTCAAAGATAAAAAAATAGACTACAACATATCCTGGAAAATCTTAAAAAGAGCTGCTCATATAATAACATTTCAAAAAGATGTAATTTTTATGCCTAACAGAAAAATATATGATCCCTATGCAAACCAAAATTAGCAACCCTAAACACTAGGATAGAAATGGTTAACAATTGCAGACACAAATGGAAGTTCCTATCAGGGAGCAGAAATCAAAAAAACATGAAAAACACTGACCGCACGTGATGGCAGACAGCGAACACGTATAAAAAAAAACACCGACAACCCCCCCCCCCCCCCCCATACCCTGACGACTGCACCAGCAAGAAACAGCGCTGTAGGATAAATAACTGGATTAGTGACTACAAGAATAATGGAAATGAAAAGTACACTATTTATCTTAGTAACTGGTCAACAAGCTTATATTCTGCTCCACCACTGTTTTTTTTTTTCAGGCGCATTGATATTTTTTTCAATGAATGATAATGTAAAGAAGAAATAGATTCTTCCTCTGCCCTATGTTTTCTCTCCTAGATTCTTCCTCTGTCCTATGGTTTCTCTCCTTCCCCACTCCACACCCCCTCTTTCTACCCTCTCCTCCCAGAGCTCTTCTTCTCCGTGTATTTTTAAACCTCTCTCTCTCTCTCTCTCTCTTCTCTCTCTCTCTCTCTCTCTCTCTCTCTCTCTCTCTCATCTCTCTCTCTCCTGTCTCTCTCTCTGTGATCCTGTTTCTGTTTCTCAATTTGCCCATCTGTTGGGGAGAGACGTATGACAGAATAATTTTCTCCTTTGTCGGTTTTACCGATGGCTGCCCACAGGGTATGTCACATTGTGCCAATCCACAGGCAGATGTTTCTCCTTTTTCTTTTTTTTTCTTCATCTGGTTGTTTTTCTGTCATCTGTTTATTCGTATATTTATTTATGGCCTAATGGGTTGGCGAAAAAGACACACAGAAACAGCGACATACCCTACTGTTTAGGATCACACGGACGCGCAGATATTTTGCCCATAGTTTGTTTTACAATAGATGACATTATATGATAACAATGGTGTCCAGTATATGGCCACGTCCTGTGATAATGCTGAACATTTTGTTGAACTATTGATTATATTTCAACTTTTTAGAGCATAACTATTGAATCTGATGGTGGTTTTACGCCGCATGCTTTCACTATAGAAGACGTTAAAGAAACGAGCCATTGCCTTTCTCGCTTCCTGTATCTGCCAGTATGTCCCTTTCATGGAAAGTGAGAACTTGCATCATTATTGTCGCCACTGTTGTTACGTGAAAAAGATGCTGATTACGTGCTTATAACAATGGTTTC
>JADBJO010005041.1:95000-110000 GCA_016801955.1 Conus betulinus | reverse complement strand
GTGTGTGTGTGTGTGTGTGTGGTGTGTGTGTGTGCGCGCGCGCGCGCGCGCGCGTGCGTGCGTTCGTGCGTGCGCGCGCGTGTGTATGTGCGTGTTTGTGCGTGCGTGCGTGTGCGCGCGTGCGCTCTGTGTGCGTTGTGTGTGTGTGTGTGTGTGTGTGTGTGTGTGTGTGTGTGTGTGTGTGTGTGTGTGTGTGTGTGTGTGTTGTGCTTATTTATTTTTGTTCCCTGCAGCGAGAACAATGGCAACCACAAAGAATTCGTTCATGATGTCTGCACGTCAGCCAACAACAGGGATCAGATGGCGGAGCCACACAAAGGTAACGTTCCATGTTTTGCACAAGCAGAGAACTTTAAACAACGTCATGCTGGGAACGACGAAGCAGTACTGGAAGATGGCCCATCCAATGCACCTGTCAAAGAAACGCGAAACTCCTAGAACCCTGGTTCGAATCCTTCATGAACGAGACACAGAGAGAGAGAGAGAGAGAGAGAGAGAGGAGAGAGAGAGAGAGAGAGAGAGAGAGAGAGAGAGAGAGAGAGAGAAACTTGTTTTCTCGATCCCATCGGCGCTGTTTGCGCCGATTAACTTCAAGATTAGACTATAAACCAAAGTCCCTTGTGTCGCAATATGCCACGTGCACGCACGTAAGTGGACCCACAGCCAAGCAGTTGTGGTGCCAAATGTGTACCTAGGATTCTAACTTGTCAGATGATAAAAAAAAAAGATATAGCAATATAAAGCAGGATTGTTTGGACAGGGCATCGATAAAAAGGTGATTATTAAACCAACTCCGTAAAGTGTGCCACAGGCAATGCAACAACGCCAAGGAGCGACATGAATTATTCAAACTTGCACATACGCATTTCAAATTCACACACACACACACACACACACACACACACACACACACACACACACACACACACACACACACACACACATACACACACGCACGCACACGCGCGCGCGCGGGCGCGCGCGCTTGCACACGAGCGCATGCTCAGACAGAGACTCAGTTTGCTCATACATACACGTATGTATAAAAGTACATGGTCACATGTACACGGGGGGGGGGAGAGGGGGGGGGAGAGAGAGAGAGAGAGAGAGAGAGAGAGAGAGAGAGAGAGAGAGAGAGAGAGAGAGAAATCAACTGGCAAAGCTTAGCACCAGAAGTGTACAGAACATACATTGCTCTGCACTTATTGTCCACTTCTGTGTTGCTGTTTCTTTCTTTTCCAATTGTCTCCATCAAATATTCATTGCTTTTACTTGTTTATTGATTCAGTCGGTCATTCATTCACGTTTACACTTTTTTTTTTTCATATGTTCATTCTTCGTCTATTTACTGGAGTTAATCATTTATGCCTTCTTTTGTTTTCTTCTTCGTTATCTTGCTTTTGTTAAATGACACGTTATTTATTGTTGCGTACTCGTGTTTCCCTTTGTTGTTCCTCCTTTCATCCTCTTCAGTCGATCAGCCCCTCTTTCCCCTAAGATCGGTTTACCCTTGTGTGTCGCTCCCTTGTGTCGTGTCTGAACCTAGTGATGAACGTGGCGAATAACAAAAGTATAACTGAGCAACTGTCGCACTCGCATTGAAGAGATCATTCCCCGGTACACTAAAGGAAAAATGAATACTTTCAAGCGCCAACCATGTCTATAAAAGTCTGTTATCTCAGTACCGAATTTCCAGCGGGTATATTGTATACATTCAGCAACCAAGAAAACACACATATTATACCCATAATTGATTTATCATATGCAAACAGAGAGAGAGAGAGAGAGAGGAGAGAGAGAGAGAGAGAGAGAGGACAGAGAGAGAGAGTGCGCGCGCGCGCGCGCGCGCGCGCGCGTGTGTGTGTGTGTGTGTGTGGTCTCAACTGATCATCAAGATTTTTTTTGCTTGCAGTGTCGGCTTACAGTGTTTTGACATAAATATTTGTCTCGTTCGTCTCGTTTGTCATATTGTTTCTATCTCTAGCCACCCTGCCATCCCACCTATCTCTCTGTCTCTCTCGTCTGTCTGTCTGTCTCGCTCTCTCTCTCTCTGCCTCTCTCTGTTCTCTCTGTCTCTGTCTCTCTCTCTGTCTCTCTCTCTGTCTCTCTCTCTCTCTCTCTCTCTCTCTCTCTCTCTTCTCTGTATTTGTATATCTGCCAGTCTGCCCGTCTGTCTGTCTAACTGTCTGATTGATTGCCAGGTTGTTTACATGTTGTCTGCCTGTCTCTGTCTCTGCCTCCGATTCTCCTCTCTCTCTCCTTCTCTTCTCAGTGTCGTTTTTATCCTCTGGCTGTCCTCTTTCATGTGCTCTCCAAGGGGAAAAAATCAAAGCAGTAATTAGATACAATGTTACTTTCCTTTATCTTTTTTTCCCCAATGTCAAAGCGTGAAGAAAAGAAAAGATCCGTACCACTAGATAAGCGTGGTCATGCACACTGAAGACCCTGGCTAAAAACGAGGCACTGACATTTGGGATACACATGAACAGAATTCTGATAGGTCCCTTGCTGCTCGTACAACATGGCTTTGCCTTCCGGTACCCATCATGCCTTGTCCACAATGGCCCCCACATGCCCTGATAAGGGGAAGACGGGGGACTTCTACTGGAGGAGCGTGAGCTGTTTTTCTTGTCCACACTGGGCTTTTGTGTTCATGGAGATTCGTTTGGGGTTTTTTTAGGCATCTGTTTTTGCCCTGTTTTGTCTGTTCTCTTTGCTGTTACTATCTGTTAGACTGCAGATTTGTCTGCATGTCTATAAGTGTGTATCAGTCTCTCCTTGTTTCTCTTATCTTCTTGCTCTTGCGCCCTCAATCTTTTTTTTTTTTTTAATCTTTCTCTCGCTCTCTTTCACTCATTTTTTTCCTATCACTTGCACGTTCTTTTGATAAAGTATGTGTGCGTGTGTGTGGGTGTGAGGGGAGGGGGAAGGAGGAGGCGGCAGGGAAGGAGACAGATTTCTTATCCCCCTTTTTCATTCTTCCAGTCATGATTTTGTGTTTTAGGTGCTATTTCTTCTTTCCTTGCAGACCAAAACCTCTATTCGAATACTTCGTCTTTGTCAGTGTAGGATAAAAGGCAAACTCATTCTCTGTTCAACTTTCTACCCCTCTTCCATTTCCTCTCTTCATTTGTCTACCTCCCTTCCCACCTCACTTCCCCCCCCCCCCCCCCCCCCCCCCCCCCACACACACACACACACACACCTCTCTTTTTCATTTCCTCTACCTGTCCTTTTATCCCTCACACTCTCTAAGCCATAGCGACTCTCTCTCTTTACTCTCTCTCTCTCTCTGTATGTGTGTGTCTTTGTCGCTTCTCTGTCTCTAAACATTTCATTTTACATTACTCCTCTCTCTCTCTCTCTCTTCTCTCTCTCCTCTCTCTCCTCTCTCTCTCTCTCTCTCCTCCCCCCCCCCCCCTCCTGTTTTTCAGTCATGTCTTAAACTTTCAAATCCCATCCCCATCCCTCTCTCTCTCTCCTCTCTCGCTCCGCCTCTCTCCTCTCTCTCTCTCTCTCGCTCTCTGTCTCTGTGTCGCTCGGTGTGTGTGTGTGTGGTGTGTGTTGGTGTGGTGTGTGTCCTTTGTCTCTCTCGAGGGCGCTCTACATTCATTTTACATTACTCGCTCTCTCTCTCTCTCTCTCGCCTCTCCTCTCTTCTCTCTCTCTCTCTGTGTGTGTGTGTGGTGTGTGTGTGTGTGTGTGGTGTGTGCGCGCGCGCCGCGCGCGCTCGAAGTGCCGCACATCAGTGTCTGGTTCTTTCATATCCCTTGCTAATAAGCAAGTCGACAGCATTGACAGAAGTGAAAAATGTGCGCGGTGTTTCTACAGAAGAATACATCCCATCCCTCAGGTCCGTCAGGCTCTCGTGGAGTCCTCATGCAGCTGATGATATTCAAAGGAAGAGACACCTGATCCTGGCAGCACTCGGACCAAGCAGAGCACTGTAATAAGCACTTACAGTTGTTCGTTCGGCCTTTTCTTTGCTAGTTTCTCTGCTGCTCTGTTCTTTTCTGGAATGTCATGGAGAGGTGTGTGCAGCTGATGGAACCGTGATGTGCACTCAAGGAAGAGTCCCTTTGTCTCTACAAGAAAACCTCCCGTGATAATCTCTCTTCATACCAACACACTGTCGGGACAAACTTTGCAGATGTGCGATTTGAGCGGAGTCTGTATTGAAGACTGAAGAAGATCTGGATGACTCTATCCAGAGCTGTGTGACCTATGAGCTCAAAGAAGAAGAACGCTTGAACCACACAGTGGTGTTAAGTCAACGTAATGGGTGCGTTTCATAGTGTTGCATAATTTCACTTTCAACTCCGCAGGTGCCTGTATCTCTCGGGACTATTTGACGTCAGGATGAGAAAAGTTATGAGAAAGGAGCCGAGATCACACAGTCATGTCGTCTCTGAGACGACAGGAAATACACAGCGTTCTTGTCATCATATCTTTAATTATTGAACATCACAAAACGTGTTAGAATGTTGTGGATCTTCCTGCAGTTGTCGAGGTTTGGACTTCATACTGCAGGATAGTTCGTGTCAAGATCGTTTTATATCAGCCAGCTCGTGGAGACCCTCGTCTCCTGACGTGTTTTGTTCCCCCATCCGAAGGTAGACGCTTACTGACGTTGGTTTAGCGACCAGACATTGGTTTCCAGAAGTGGAGGGGCTCAATAGGAGGTATCTTGAGCATGTGGCCTCAAAAACAGAGACACAACTGAACAGGACTATAGTGACTTGGCAACAGTGTCTTCTTTAGTGATTGCCTTATAACGACCTGTTATCAACTGCTCCGTGTGGACCATCGTTGCTGAAACAGCGACAACAGAATGGAGGCATGGCTGTGTATGGTGTGGCCCTTGGCGAGCATCATGGGAGGGGTGTCGCTGGGGTGGATGCACGGATTGATGGATGTGCTGACAGAGGCATTCGGGACTAGAGGAAACGCCGCTGGGTGGGGGGGACAGGGACATAAATACATCACGATTAGCCAGCGGCCCAGGAATCCCTTTTAAGCCCCCCCTCCCTAATCTCCCCCGCGTTCTCTGCGAGGACAGCGGGCACCCAGGCGGACACACAGCCAGTGCCGGACAGATGTGGCTGTCATCCTCCATGCAGGCGGGCGAAGTGGTGCACGCAGCGTGGACGTGACCGAACGACTGTGGACCAGATAACATTATTATGGACGGAGATATTCAATTTCAAAACGACAAAAAACAAAGACACAGAGGGTCCCCATACATTGGTTTCGCATTGAAGTAGGGTTGCAACTTCTCAGTTTTGTTTTTGGTTACGTCCCTGGAATGGCTGGATTGTAGGTTCACACAAAATTTGTGCTTGCAATGCATAAATGATAACATCGTCTCAGAGTTGTGGTCATTTTTACGACATGATTTCACATACGAACAATATAATAAAAAAACAATCTTTTCTGGCTGCCTCAGCTCTGAGATCAGAAATAACATCTTGTGAGGATTAGTTCCCAAACTCCGTAAAAAAGTTCTTTTTCTTTTCCCAAATGTCAGATTCAGGAGGTTTGATCTTTCATGTCATGGACGTTATCCTAAGAGGATAAAGAAACATAATATTCAAAGGTATTTACTTCGTCAGCACGCACTGTTTTTCATGTTTTACTTAACACCCCCACCCCACCTGAAATGCCCATGTCTATGTTAATACCGAGAGCAAGCATGCTGAGAGATGTTTGACAACATGGGGGGTGTTTTACCATGACAGCTGATGAGTGCGGGAGTCAAGAGAGATGGGGGCTGAATTTCACTCAACCAAAAAAGGCGAGCAGGAAAGGAAATTTCTGATGCTGCCATTTCACAGAAAATATTGGTATACCAGTATATCAAACGGAATCCTGGTACGTCATTATTTCAAAGGGAATCTTCTCATACACATACTTCAAAATGTAAAGAGAAATCATTATCATTCCGCCTGACAATGACGACAAACAAATTACAAGACAAAACATGACGCGTTTCGACCTTCGGTCTTCTTCACGCCAGATAAATAAGTCAGGGCAATGTGAACTAACAACGAGCAATCACATGTCTTCAGAATCAAAATGGAGGTTGAATGAAAACGAGGCCTTAAGGAAGAAGACAGCGCGGCTTAAAATGATAATGATGATGATGATTGATGATGATGATAATAATAATAATAACGATAATAATATTGATAATGACATAAATTACAATAAAAATGATAATGATGATGCTATTTTCTTATTTTTGTTTTGAAATGATAAGTAAGGATGATTTCTACCACTTTTGGTCACAATCTGACGATAGTAGTTGTAATAACAGAATGGTTGTAGTGGTAACATGTGTTAATGGTGATGACGATGATGGTGATGGTGATGATGGTGATGATGATGATGATAATGATGATGATGATGATGATGATGATGATGATGATGATGATGATGATGATAGTAATGATAATGATACCAGTAATACTACTACCAATAGTAGCTGTTATATCGATAATAGCAGCAGTAGCAACAGCAGCAGCAGCAGCAACAGCAGCAGCAACAAAAACAAGCAGCAGCAGCAGCAGCAGCAGCAGTAGTAGTAGTAGTAGTAGTAATAGTAGTAGTAGTATAGTAGCAGTAGTAATGATAACAGTAATGATAATAGTAAGAAGAAGCACAAGAAGAAGAAGAGACGAACAAGAACAAGAACAGAACATGAATAATAGTAATATAATATAATCATCATAAAAATGATGATAATGATTATGGCGATGGTGATGATGATGATAACAATATTAATAGTATAATGATACTGATAATAATAACAATAATAATAATGATAATAATAAAAATGATAATACTAATAATGATAACGATAATATTATTGATAATAAAAGTAATAATGATAATGATGATGACGATATTGATACAACTACTACTACTACTACAAATAATAATAATAAATAATAATAATAATAATGGTGATGATGATGATGATGATGATGATAGTAATAACAATGATGATGGTGATGATGGTAGTGAGGGAAAGGAGGAAGACTAAGAAAGAGGAGGGAGTGGAGGGGGGTGGGTGGGCAGAAGGATATTTCATAAACCCTTCTCTTCTACCTGATATTCGACAAATCCTGCTGCCCCCCCCCCCCCCCCCCCCCCCCCCCCCCTAATCTGTCATGCCCTATTTCATAAACTGCTCTCCACTATGTGATACCCCCATAGCCACCTCCTTTTATGCAATGCCCCCTACTTCTTGTGTGATATTCCTTGACCTCTTCTCTACTATGTGATATTCCTGAACCTCATATGTGCTATGTGATTTATCAGAAAACGTACAAACATATGATATCCCGTATCTCTCGTGTGTGATATAAATTCAGTAAAATCCTTCTTTATTATTCCGTAAAATGTCTTCAAATGTGTAGCATTGCATAAATCCAATGGTGAAATTTAGTATTCCTCAAAATATTCTCCCTACCATTTGATATTTCATTTTTTTTTTTTTAAAGCACTTCCAATCACGTGGTATTCCATAACATCCCCTATCTTCTGTGTGGCATTCCTTAAAACCCTCTCTCATCTGTATAGTATTCTGCTTCCTAATGTGTAGTCTTGCATCAAATGCTCTCTAGTGATTATCGAAATCTTTCTTCACTTTAAGTTTTCAAAGCGAGGTGATTGAAGGTGGAAAATGAAGCAAATGTTACAACGAAAAGTTATTGGTTCTACAAGACAATCCAGACAAATAGATTACAAGACAAAACACGATGCACGTCGACTTCTTAGGTCTTTTTTTCAGGTCAAACAAACAACATTCAGGGAGAGTGAGAGGAGTGAAGATGAGGAACGAACAACCATTTATCTTCTCACGTTCGGCGCAAAATGGGTGTTGGATACGATGCTCCGTGTCAACATTTATACATCATTCCCTGTTAAGTGACGTTCCCATAAATACCTCTGGATATATGACATTCCGTAAAACCACAGTGTCATATTCTACATTCCACAAATTATCCCCATGCTCTGTTGGTATTCAGAGAGAAGGAAAACAGATTCTTTTCAGTGTGATATTCCATAAACCCTCGCTTCTTTAAAATACCTCTAATCGACTCTTCTTCCCATGCAATACTATATGATGAAGTCTCTTCCTGTTGTGTGATATTCCGTAAGCCCTTTAATCTAAGTGATTTTTACATAAACCTTTTCCTCCATCCCTAGAACCCTTTCTTACAGCATCCCCTAGAACCCTACTTCTTATGTGACATGGACCCCCCCCCCCCCCCCCCCCCCCCCCCCCCCCCCCCCCCCCCCCCCCCCCCCCCCCCCCCTTCTACGAAATCTCCCTTAAAACAAACCCAATACCTCCTTCGTGGTAATTGGTATTCAGCCGGCGCGCTGGTGGCGAAAGCAGGAACAAGAGGTGTTGGTATGAATATTCCATCCAGTTAGGTGACTTTGCTTTGTGCCGTCTGATTCAGGGTCAGACGGACCATTTGGCTCTTGTGGGAAAAAATCAGGTCTCCGAGGAAATTAATCTTCCGGAAAACAGAGATAGAGCGACAGAGAAACAGATAGACAGACAGGGAGACAGAACGACAGGCAAGAAGACAAACATACACGCGCCCACACACACACACGGCACACACACACACGGGCACACACACACACACACACACACACACACACACACACACACACACACACACACACACACATACACACACACACACATCCTGTGTGGGAGCGTGTATGTACATACGCAGAGAGAGAGAGAGAGAGAGAGAGAGAGAGAGAGAGAGAGAGAGCGAGAGAGAGAGAGAGAGAGACGCTGTACAAAGCCCCCACCAAGAAAAGCGAACTGAAACGGAATCGATCACCCGACACTATTAAGCGCGTACGCGTGCAAGCGTGCTTGAGAGAGAGAGAGAGAGAGAGAGAGAGAGAGAGAGAGAGAGAGAGAGAGAGAGAGAGAGAGAGAGAGAGAGAGAGAGAGAGACACACACTTGAATGAGCGCTAGACACTCGCATCGAATCGACAGCGAAAACAGCTCGACGGGATTTCTTGTCATGAAAAACAAAAGCCCAAAACAAACAGGTTCATAGACACAACAGAACTGCAGCAACATTAACACAATGAAACTCTCGCCTTAGACAAATGCGCGCCCAAATGCATATTTAGCAAACTTTTTTTTTCTTTATAAATTCATCATCTGACTAATAGCTTGGTTTGATTTAAAAATTGGTTACTGTATATAGAGTTCCTTTAACCATCAAACAGGTACCGTCACACACACACACACACACACACACACACACACACACACACACACACAAACACACACACACGCACTCTCTCTCTCTCTCTCTCTCTCTCTCTCTCTCTCTCTCTCTCTCTCTCTCTCTCCTCTTACAAGACACACCACCCCCACCGGGACGTCATCCACGTGCCGTAAACGTTGATGAACGTGTACAGTAAACAGTGTATCAAGAGAACACAAGCAGCTAAAAAAAAAAAAACATCTACACATGTTTCCACAAAACATAGCAAATCAAAACCAGACACATAAGAAAGACAATCATTATTCTGCATTTGGAAAGCACTCCATTAACATTCCGGTGAAGAAACGAAAAAAAAAGTTTCATTATATTGTAAGTGCCGCCATTACATAGTACATCCGTTTTTTCGAGGGCAAGGACATCAAACAAACATTTCCATCAGACACATCACCATCTGTGTTATCAATAGTTTTACCTGGCACTGATATTACTGAGCTTCCCTCACAACACACACGACCTTACGGCTCGTTTCACGAGCTGTCGATATACATACAGCCCTGGGTTCAAAAACAACCAGTGTCAGCTCACCGTTGGTTCCCTTCACTGTTAAGGACACATCACTAAGACTAATTCTGGACTGGCCGAATTCCTTAATTCAACAAGTCCATTGTCAGCGCCTATGGTAAATCGCTTGCCGTCGAGAAGAAGGTAGTTAAAGACTAACATAGCCCGTTTACCATCACTTCTGCTTTCTTTCTTGAGGTAGGTGTCAATTTCTTCCTTTGGTCTTGCTCCCTGGTCGAGGAGTCCTCTCCAATGAAAAATGTTTGCTCCTTTGTAGTTTTGCTCTGAGAATGTCCAGCTTCTGCTTGTAAAAAAAAAAAAAAAAAAAAAAAAAGAAAAACCACGTCGAGCAACCACGGGAGAGTCCTGCCTACGGTTCAGTCTATGCACCCTATGTAAAGAAAAACAAAAAAAAAAAAACTCATGGAGCAATCACGGGAGAGTCCTGCCAATTGTTCAGTCTATGCACCCTATGTAAAACAACACACACACACACACACATAGAGCAATCACGGGACAGTCCTGCCTACGGTTAAGTCTACGCACCCTATCGAATTCAACATCCTGGGACAACTCTAATGTATTGGTAATCAGGTCCTTCAGTCTGTGCACCCTATAGAATTCAAGATCTAGGACAACTGTAAAGTATTGGTAATGTGGTCCTTCGGTCTATGCACCCTATAGAATTCAAAATCCTGGGACAACTCTAATGTGTTGCTAATGAGGTCCTTCAGTCTGTGCACCCTATCGAATTCAAACTCCAATCTACTGAGGTTCTTCAACACATTTTGGCAGTCCACAGGGGGTCTCGTTTTCCCGACGTGGCAGTCCATAGATGATGAGGTTGTTCCTGTTGTTCTCCCCTCAAGGTCGTCGGTCTTGATCTCCAGCTCCTCCATCTTCTTGGTCAAGTCCTGGTTCTGCTGCCCGTAGACTGGTGACCTTCTCCCCGTAGCACCTTCAGCTCCTCCTGCATGGCAGCGTATTTCTGACAAAGGGCATTCATGTCCCGCTTCACATCGTCGAGCTTCGCGTCGAATTTACACTCCATGGTGTTCAGCTTGCTCGTGATGTATAACAGTGAAAGTTCCCCTCCGTGAGGATGGCCAGGTTTCTGCATTCTGGCCCTGCTACTGGCTGCTCCTCCTCTATGGGTGCTGTTCGGTCGGGTCTGCCTGGTGCTGTCTCTGAACTGAGAGGAGAGTTAAGTCTTTGTTTGGATTGCTCTCCACGTCACAACATCGAAGCAAACTCCCCCAGAACAAACAGGAGAGGAGCAGCCCTAGCACAGCACCGTCACCTCGACAGTTCGGTCTGAACATGGCAACACGCATTGCTGATTCTCTCTAGCCCGTTTCAACATGACACTTTGAAATACAGACAGGAATCCGCCACATGCTGCTCGGAACTCCATAGGTCCAGAAGGCATTGTTCCTCATAAAGTCCGTGCACCACTCTGAAGACCAATGTGACTATTAATTAACCGCAGAACACTGGACGCGCGACTTCTCATACTGCCCCCCCCCCCCCCCCCCTCCACCCCCCCCCTCCACAGAGAGAGAGAGAGAGACAGAGAGAGAGAGAGACAGAGAGAGAGAGAGGATAAGAAATAAGGAAGAATCAGATAAAAGAAGACACACAGACAGACTCTCTCTCTCTCTCTCTCTCTCTCTCTCTCTCTCTCTCTCTCTCACACACACACACACACACACACACACACACACACACACACACACACACACACACAACACACACACACACACACACACACACACACACACACACACACACACACACACACACACACACACACACAGAGTGATAATCCGTGGTGCTAGACGTCACTGAGAGCTACCCATGTGTGCGGAATCTGGCATAGGCATTTCACTGTGGACTGTACAAAGACTTTCTGCTATCTTCTATCCGATGGGGTTGTTACTGTTTGACATTTCATTTATACATTGCCTGCTATCCAACTGAAAGGTGGATTACGATTTACTTCTAGATCAGACTTTTAATGTGAAGACTCGACTGGACTTGAAATGGTTGTCCTGTTATGTTCGTGTGTTTTTAACAAACGTTCAGTCCCGATGATTGCCCCCATCTTCCCAAACACACCTCACCCAGACTCCCTCCTCCCTCCCTCTCTCTCTCTCTCTCTCTCTCTCTCTCTCTCTCTCTCTCTCTCTCTCTCTCTCTGACTGTACTGTAAACATAATATGATCAAGCAGTGAGGCTTACAAGCCTCAAGTCATGCAGTCTCGCGTGCTTAATTAAGAAAGCCTGACAAGTGTTTGGTCACCACAATCCTCTTCCTGTTCCATGTTCCGGTCTGGGAAGGCAACTCCCGCCACGAAATGGACCCGTATGTACGAGGCAATGCCAATGTCAAAAACGATCAGCAATGTATTTTTTCATTAATAAATTTCATTTTAATTGTAGCATGAGTATCTGCATGTCATTTTTTCATGTGACAACAACCTGACCGACCTCCTCGGGGATCAATATCAACAAACAGGTTTTTAATGAAAGTCCAGTTTTCTGTTTCAAAAACTACGACAGAACAATTTTGACATTTTTACTTTGTTGGACAATTACAGAAAAAAGTAGTGAATGCTAATTACTGCCACCAGAAACATTCTGTATAGTGAATAATAATAGTAACATATGCTTCCTATTATCTTCTTTGATGAGTACTGCATGTGAGCCCATAATTAACACTTTCATGCATAGTATTTTTTTTCCGATCTATTATAAGTGCTAAAAACAATATGATTTTTATAGAAGTCATTATTGTGGAATGAAATTATGCTATGCACCATGTCAGTAACTTTCTCCTTAAAGAAAATAAATCCAACTTTTTGAGACCAATGCTGAGCCTTAGAATTTCTCTCCCACCTTCTCCCTCCTCACCTCTCTCCTGCCCTTCCTCATTTTGGAGTGTGATGAAGCGGAGGCTAAACCAATCAGCGGTGGCTGTGTGGGAGGTTTGATCAGGGATTCTCTGTGCTGACTGACGGTGTCCAACCAGCAGTGAAGAAGGCGGCATGGCGGGACACACAGGACAGGTGGCACAGCGGGTGTTTGTTCAGCTTTCACCACAGGGCAAAATGGATGACTCTCAGCACTAGACCTCCCTGTGCCCTCTAATTTCTGTCACGCATACCCATGCAATGGCCATCCACAGCTAATGGCGCGTGGGAAGAGGAGACCAGCATGAGCAAGGTTTGATCTTTTACATAAATCATATTGTGGTGGGGGAGGGATGGAGGAGGGGAAGGGAATACCTGTTCCAGTGTAATGTATAGGAGAATGAAAATAAGTCAAGTTTTTGTACACACACACACACACACACACACACACACACACGCACACACGTATGCACGCACGCATGCACGCATGCACGCACACACACACACACACACACACACACACACACACACACACACACACACACACACACACGAGCATGCGCGCAAACATGCTGCCTGCACACACACACACACACACACACACACACACACACACACACACACACACACACACACACACACACATCTGTGAGCGAGCATGCACTCAGTATGGTAAAACACTGCGAGAATAAAGACAGATGAGTTAGAAGATTTTTCAAAGCTAAAAACTGCATTGCATAGTTGATATGTTGTTTCTGAAAAACGAAAAACCAAACAAACAAACAAAAAAAAGCACCAGCAGCTGGTCTTTCTGGGTGAAATCTAGCTTCAACTTCATCTGCGACGTTATCAACCTTAATCCCAACTTGAAGTATTCTGTGAATGATACCACTAACACTTTACAGTAAAAGCTGCATAGCAGAACCCTGTTGCAGCAATGTGATTGGCTAATTCCATCCCCTTTTATAAAATGGCAGAACAATGAGTCATACACATTTCACTGTTCCTGCTAAGAAGAGACATTTAATTACCAAAAATCATCCAATACGGGTTTGATCTGCTTCCTTATTTTTAAGTGAAACTTCCTACAACTTTATCAGAACTGTGTGATTTATAATGTTTTGGTTTTCTTACGGCAGTCAAAATGTCTTCCATTTAGAGAACGTGAACACAAAGTGTCATCACTCCTGTCATAAGCATTATCATTTAAGTCATCACTACAGTGACTATGATTATGTTAGGTGCTACAATTCTTTCCATGAACTTTATACGTAGATCACTTCTGCCTTGTAAATAATTCTTTGAAATGCGTACTTGGACAGAGAGAGAGAGAGAGAGAGAGAGAGAGAGAGAGAGAGAGAGAGAGAGAGAGAGAGAGAGAGAGAGAGATCACTTTCAATAGTTTATCAAACACACAAAGCACTTCATTCATCTTTTTCTTATGGCACATTTAATTTTCAATCTGTGAAGCAGTAAAACATCGAGCTTGGACTTTGTACACTATCTGATTCATATGCCCAGTACACTGAAAAAAAAGGGGGCTTTTCCGTTGATTCATATTTTTCTGGTGATATTTTTCATATGTGAAGTAATTGTTACCATTAATCCCCACCACCCTCTCCCACCCCCCCCCCCCCCCCCCCCCCCCCCCCCCCCCCCCGAAAAAAATACTTCCATTTTTGCATATTCAGCTGGAAAGGGTATGGGTTTCGCATTCGCTGGTCTAAGGGCAATCTCATCTCAAATCAATGCTCGCTGCTCTTCTGAGCATTGCTGTAAATGTAATCGTTAAATAAAACATTACTCATTTCAATATTCGCATTTTTTAAATACATTTGAACACCAAAAACACACATTTCCTGCCAGAGAAAATTTACCTTACTAACTTTTTAGGCTTTCTTTTTTTCGATGCTTTATACAAATATAAAAAATTGAATTCTTTTTTTTTTTTCTTTTTTGCTGAATCATCTGGTGAAAAATCATTATTCACAATACACACAGACACACAAACAGAGAGAGAGAGAGAGAGAGAGAGAGAGAGAGAGAGAGAGAGAGAGAGAGAGAGAGAGGATAATAATTTATTTCCTATGTCAGCAAATAAGGAAATGCATGGTTTTTACTCTGGCCCTTTCCCTGGTTGAGGGACTAATCATAACCAGCAGCTAAAAGAGAGAGAGAGAGAGAGAGAGAGAGAGAGAGAGAGAGAGAGAGAGAGAGAGAGAGAGAGAGAGAGAGAGAGAGATGATGATGA
>JADBJO010005041.1:75000-92500 GCA_016801955.1 Conus betulinus | reverse complement strand
ATTCAGTGATATCTTCCAGGCATTATTACTGATATAAACAGCGCTTCATTGTGTAGATGGACTCAAAACGATGACCCCGGAAAACGGCCGCTCTATTGGCACCAAAGCAAATGCCGTGATGGTAACCAGGTTTGGGAGTGTTATTGAGGGAACCACGAAGCATTTCCAACAAATCGACCATTTCTAAGAAACAACGTTTACGGTGCTGCATTTCATTTTGTTTCTAGATTAGCGTCCAGTCTGTAGGCGCGCATGTGCTCAGAGACAGGTGAAGTACGCTTGCATAGATCAACCACACACGCGCGCGCACGCGCGCGCACACACACACACACACACACACACACACACACACACACACAGAGATAGACAGACAGACAGACAGAGCGCCATACTGCAGACCAGGACACTCACGGGTGTTTCAGCACATTTGACAAAGCGACAGCGCCGCAACATTTGTATCGCTGCCGTCTTGATCTCCAGGAGAGCCAGGCGCATCCCTAGACATTTCCGAGGTCCGTAGCCGAAGGCCAGTTCCGCTGCTACCGGGTGTATTTTGGACACGTTCTCCTCGAGGAACCTGAAACAGTTCTCTCTGGATCAGAATCGTCACTGGACTGGGTCTGTGGATCAGAATTGTCCCTGAATTACTTTTTTTTTTATTATTAGAAATTGTCACTGAAAAAGATCCCCTGGATCCGAATTGTCACTAAACCAGTTCTTTCGATCACAATTGTCACCGAACTAGTTCTTGTGATGAGAATTGTCAGTAAATGACTTCTTTTGTATCAGAATGGTCACGAAACGAGTTCTGTGGATCGGAATGCCACTAAACTAGTTCTGCAGATCAGAATTGTCTCGTTCTGCAGATCAGAATTGTTTTGTTCTTTGGATCCGAATTGTCACTGAACTAGTTCTTGCGATCAGAATTCTCACTAAACTTGTCGTTTGGATCAACATTGTCACTAAACTAATTCTTAATATTAGCGTTGTCACTGAACTAGTTCTTTGGAAAAAGCAGTGTCACTGAATAGGTGTTTTGATCAGAATTGTCACCAAAACAATTCTTTGGATCAGAATTGTCACTAACTAGTTCCCTGCATCAGAATTATTACAGCACTAGTTTTTCTTTATCCAAAATGATCACTAAACTAGTTCTTTAGATCAGAGTTATCACTGAACTTGTGCTTTAGATCAGCATTGTCACTAAACTAGTTCTTTGGGTTAGCATTGTCAATGAACTAGTTGTTTGGATTAGCATTGTCAATGAACTAGTTCTTTGGATTAGCATTGTCACCTCATTAGTCTTTTGGTCTAAACTGTCACCGAACTAGTTCTTTGAATCAGAATTGTCACTGAACTGGTTCTTTGAATCAGAATTGTCCCTGAACTAGTTCTTTGAATCAGAAATGTCCCTTAACTGTTCTTTGAATCAGAATGTCACTGAACTCTTTTGAATCAGAATTGTCACTGAACTGGTTCTTTGAATCAGAATTGTCCCTGAACTGGTTCTTTGAATCAGAATTGTCCCTGAACTAGTTCTTGGGCTCAGCATTGTCCCTGAACTAGTTCTCGGGATCAGAACTGCCACTAAACTAGTTCGTCGAATCAGAATTGTTACTAAACTAGTTCGTCGGATCAGAATTGTTACTAAACTAGTTCGTCGGATCAGAAATTGTTACTAAACTAGTTCGTCGGATCAGAATTGTCATTGAACTAGTTTCTTAGATCAGCATCGTCACTGAATCATTTCTTCGGATCAGTACTGTCCACCTGGACAGAGTTCTTCTAGACCAGGATTGTTCCTAAAGGACTGAATTTGGGGGGATCAAAATTCCCTGTTTTCTGCAGCAGCTTCGTTCAACGAGAAACAGGATTCTCTGGTTAAGGATTCCCTGGAAAAGGGTTCTCTGGTTAAGGGTTCTCTGGATAAGGGTTCTCTGGATAAGGGTTCTCTGGTTAAGGGTTCTCTGGATAAAGGTTCTCTGATCAAGGGTTCTCTGGATAAGGGCACTCTGGATAAGAATTATTCACTGATACCATTTTTGGGGGGGGGGGGAGCAGGATCGTCCCCTAAAACACAAAGTGTTTTGCACTTCGGTATGAGGTATATATTTCTGGGATTTTTAGCCCCGGGCTGCTCTTATTCAGCGTTCTTGATGATGCTCTGGGCTCAAATCAGAACCAGACCTTCGAGGTTTAGTGACTCTATAGATGCAACTTCGATAGTGTTGTTCAGAGTTCCTGCAGGTGTCTTGATTTCTATGGCCTGGCTGACTCAATGATATATTACTACAGAAAGTATAGGATACAGCCACGAAAGGGAGCATCCAGCATTATCCTCAATAGGCTCGTTTATCAACAATACTTTCAAAGTCTAACACAAAGTGGCTCTTCAGGCCGCGTTCTTGTAATGACCTAATGACCCCTTTTTTCTTCTCCTCTCTGTGCCCATGCCTATGATGAATGTGTGTCCCAAATCGTTAAAGTTGATAGCGACTGTCGCAGAATGGGAGTGATGGTGTCCAAAGGGGGAATACAAAATCACACGCCGACGCTGCCACATATCATTGATGTCTTAATTAAGTAGGGAACTCAGGTGGCATCCTGTGTAGTTTGGACCTGAAGAGGGAACATTGAATAGCTTCTATGTGATTTTGCGTTAACAACAGACATTGTTAAGGCTCTTAGGTAGCATCATGACAATCTCAGATCGGTTGCTCTCTATGGACTGCCAATGCTCAGGCTGAGACGGCTCAGGATGTGGATGCTAAAGAAGAATCTCAAATGAATGGTGAAGGAACAACACTCAGAACGGGCACAAACCATAAGTGGGGACAATGTCAGGAATTCAATCAAAACGTGTAGAATGAATCACAAAGATGATCTGTGGAAATGGCCGCCCTGTTGACAACCAAGGCAAATGCTACCAATGCTTGAAAAGCTCCATAAAAAAAAAAAAAAGATAGACGCACACCTGTCAGGATTGAAAACTTCAGGATTCGGGAAGTATTCAGGGTCATGCAGGATGGAGTAGATGGGAATGGTGACTGCACAGTTTGCTGGAATGTGGACGCCTTTGATGGTCACGGGTTCTTTGGCTTTGCGGTCCACCCTGTTGACAAAGGTTATCACGTGAGCGCACATTTTAACATAAACAGAAATAGAAACCCAGAGACCGTTTTTTTTTTTTTCTTTTCTGTTTTGACTCACATGCAATCAATACACAACCACAGAATGGTTAAAGACAGAGGAGGAGGAGCAGAGAGAGAGAGAGAGAGAGAGAGAGAGAGAGAGAGAGAGAGAGAGAGAGAGAGAGAGAGAGAGAGAGAGAGAGAGAGAGAGAGAGAGAGAGAGAGAGAGAGAGAGAGAGAGAGAGAGGGTGCTGCTCAAGATTTCATACTACACAAAGTTAATACCAATGCTAAAGAATGTAGTTTTCGTGAAGGAGTCGAGGGCCATGTGCATTCACTGCACAGTGTCAGACACTTAGTCGTGGGTAGGAGTGAAATACTTGTGAATGAAGAGGGTGGCTGGAGAGGGGTGGTGGTGGTGGTGGTGGTGGTGGTGGAGAGAAAAGCCGTTTGCGGTATGTTCATAGTCAGTGACTGGCAGGGGAAAGAGGACAGTGGCCAGTGTTCTAGTTGAGGGATTTGCTTTGCCCGCAGTCCCTCCTGCCATTGACCGACTGTCCCTTCCATGCCAACACGATATTACACCATGTTTTTGTTTTTCATTTCAGACTGTTCCCAATTGAAAGCAGTTGCTTTCTATTGTTTGTGCAATAAAGTAATATTGATGAAACACTCTCATGGCGTAGGTAAAGATCCGTGGTCACAGAAACAAGTAGTGCCGTTCTCTTTGCTGCGTTAATACAGCGTGGCTGTTGACTCAGCTTAAACGACACACATGTGGCAATATTTGGCAAAACGTATTTTCACGTGCTGTATCTTCGTTTCAATATGAATTGAAAAGTTCTATATAAATCAATATGTTTTCTTTTGTTTCTCTGCCTGACGAATCATACTAGGTAGCGTGATCATGATGTAATTCGATTAAAATTGTGTTGATATGTCTACACGACACGTCATTCAATAGATCTGCTTATGGATGTAAGAAAAAGTTATTGTAACACAGCAAACACGCAGAGGTTGAGAGTACAGTTCTTCGCTGCGTGACAAAAAATTGCGTGGTGAGATAATGGGGGCGTGTGCACTTCTTCACTGAGTGTCAATGAATTCCTGGTGAGATGGTGGGGAGTGTGCACTTCTTCACTGAGTGTCACTGAATTGATTCACTGGTGAGATAGTGGTGAGATAGTGGGGGAGTGTGCACTTCTTCACTGAGTGGCAATGAATTCGTGGTGAGATAGTGGGGGAGTGTGCACGTCTTCACTGAATGACAAAGAATTGTGTGGTGAGATAGTGGGGGCGTGTGCACTTCTTCACTGAGTGACAAATGAATTCGTGCTGAGACGGTGGTGGCGTAGTGTGCCGTTCTTCACTGAGTGACAATGAATTCGTGGTGAGATAGTGGGAGGAGTGTGCACTTCTTCACTGAATGACAATGAACTGCGTGGTGAGACAGTGGAAGAATGTACACTTCTTCACTGATCGGCAACGAGCTGAATAGTGAGGTTCTCGTCAAACGGGCCAGAGGCCTGCTTGAGCAGGTGTCCCCCTAGACAGGTGCCTGTAGTGAGCTAAGAAAATTCAAGTCTGCCTTTCGAGGCCTGCCACAGTCTCTTACTCTATGTCAGTGAGAAAGCAAGCCCTGTCTTTTAACGCCCATTATAGTCCCTCGCCTGTAGTGCCTGTAGTGAACTAAGAAAATTAAAGTCTGCCTTTTGATGCCAGCCACAGCCTCTTACTTTATGTCTGTGCGAGATCATTGAAGTGAAACCCTGTCTTTCATGTCCATTATAGTCCCTCACTTTGTGTTCGTAAGAAGTCAATGACATCAAACTTTAACTTTCAATGCCTATCACAGTCCCCAAGTCTTTGTGAAGAGTCAGTAAAATCAAACTCTGCCTTCTGATGCCCATCGCTGCCACGCCCCCCCCCCCCCCCCCCCTCTCTCTCTCTCTCTCTCTCTCTCTCTCTCTCTCTCTCTCTCTCTCTCTCATGTAAAAACAGATCTGGAATCATGACTTTTCAAGGGTCTTCTTCACACTGTACGAGACTCAGCAAATTTGTCTACCTATTTTTCAGACCTGCTATTGCCTTTAATTTAGTGTGTGTACATGGCAATATGCGCATGTGCTCGTGTGTGTGTGTGTGTGTGTGTGTGTGTGTGTGTGTGTGTGTGTGTGAGAGAGAGAGAGAGAGAGAGAGAGAGAGAGAGTGAGAGAGAGAGAGTATGCGTGTGTGCATGTGTGTGTGTGAGTGTGCGTGTGTGTGCGTGTGTGTGAGTGTGTGTGTGTGTGAGTGTGCGTGTGTGTGTGCGAGTGAGTGAGTGTGTGTGTGTCGTTGTTGTTGTTGTTGTTTTTTGTTGAACAACAACACAGAAATAAGGTAATTACCTAGTGCTTTTGCATACATATTCGTGTCAGCAAACAAGCACGCAAAAAATGATATATTGGTGTTCTACACAATAGACTTCTCTGTTTCCTAAGTCTGAAGAAGAGCTCTTTGATTCTATTCATAATCCATCTTTGGAACACACTGGCTGAAGCGCCGAATGGTCACAATGCCAGTTGTCAAGAAACTGTTTGGCCGTGATCGGTACACGTTGAGTGGTCTGATGGTATAAGGGTCAGTCCTGAACTCAGTCGGCACTATCTACTCATTTATGACATCACAAAATATACACACACACACTCCGTCGTGACATCATATGCATATACCAAAAGAACAATAACTTTTTATTCATATTACAGTAAACTACTTGTACACTAATGGTCCATTCAATAATGGCGACACAAATTCACACGTCAGTTACGTCATCTCAGTGAACACGTCAGTGATTTGTGACATGGAAGCCTGGTAGTCTTGTCTGTCATGACGAAAACAGTTTAATACGCCTGTCAATTTAGGAGAATGCAGACGGTCTTCCAATTCATCTCATGAAACGTGGTTTGCTTGTTTCCTGTTCCAGTCAAACCTGACATAGATACTGCAGTCAAAGTTCATCTTGTGCTCAATCCATCAGTCAAGGTATGTGACGTCATCCAGAGAGGACAAGTCTGATCGAATTCCTTCGAACCACCGGAAATTGTAGGAGCTAAGTCGCCTAATGGGTAATTTATTTGTTGGTGAGCAGATCGTTATAAGCTATATGTGTAACAGTATGTATGTGAAAAATGAATGAAAACACAGGTTTACATTCCCAGCGGGGAAAACATTCGCAGACTCTCACGAACGGCAGCATCCAGGTATTTCAGCTGGGAGACGTTTTCATAAGCAGGCTCAGCCTGAAACACACACACACACACACACACACACACACACACACACACACACACACACACACACACGTGCGTGCGCGCGCATGTACGCACACACGTGCGCGCACAAACATGCACACACAAGGCACGCACACACACACACATAGCTACAGACATACATACAAGCATAAGGAGAGAGAGAGAGAGAGAGAGAGAGAGAGAGAGAGAGAGAGAGAGAGAGAGAGACAGACAGACAGACAGACAGAAAGACAGACAGACAGACAGGCAGGCAGGCAGAGACAGAGATACAAAGACAGAGACAGACACAGAGAGAGAGAGAGAGAGAGAGAGAGAGAGAGAGAGAGAGAGAGAGAGAGCTCGAACTCGAACTCGAACATTTAATGACTTATGGCACGATGGCCTCTGTCACAGGGGTGAGTGGCGTTACAAATCATTTCAAGAGGGAAGAAATCATACTGGAAACAAGAATCTGACAAAATTCTTACAGGCATAGGTGCGGACGGACAAAAAACTTATTTGTTTTTCATATATGCATATTTTCGTATACATTCATCTGATAACTTCCGGGGATTTTTTTTTTTAAACACATCACTATGAAGCCTTTAGCAGTTGGCTCTTTTTTCTTATTTCAAAACATTTATACAAAAACCAAGCAAGCCGACGAGTAACATTAGCATTTTCGCATGTTAAAATTTCTATCAGATATTGGTTTTCGAAAGGAGGTGGAATAGTTTTGAAAATATTGGGCCGAATATTGTTGTACTGAGGACAATCAAACAAAACATGTTTTTTCATCCTCTAGTTCATCTGCACAGAAGGGACAGTCATTTATTCCCGCAGAAGTATCCGGCATGAAACGATTTCTGTAAGAGTTTATGTCGCTCTCACCCCTAATCTGAACCTCGTCAAGGATTTTCTGAAGCACCTTATCTTAACTTCAGAAAAATAATTGTCTGGTACAAGCATTGTTTTGAATGATGTATACAAGTGAAACGTCTACTGTCGCTTATGTCTGCAAACCACTCTTGTTTTGCTACATCTGTAATTCTTTGTTTAAAACAGAGACAGAAACATTAAATCATTTCCACACTTTGGTTAAGCCAAACGAAATTGAAACCCAATGTCTGTAAAAGTATTCTAGTTTTTGTAACCCAATTAATTTTCCCTTGGTTATCTAGCCTAATTAGAAGGTCGTAAGCTTGCTTGGGCAGGCGATCTGTGTCCACTTTTACGATACGTAGCCAGTATTTCACAGCTCTGATACAACAGTTCACTTGAAGGGGATACCGTCCTAGTTCACCGTAGACCATGAGTGATGGTGTGCGCACAGGCACATTCAAGAACTTTTTGCACGCATTCAAAATGGACCTTTTCTACCTGATTACTGTCCTGCAACCGTCCCCAGACTTCTGAAGCGTACAGAAGAGTCGTTGAACCACTGTGTCGAACAGTTTGAAAAACGTTTCTCTCGTCATGCTATCGATTCGTCTCAGAGATCGGATAAGGTCGGTAGTTACTCGTTTACCTTTGACCGCTAAACGTTTTCCTGCTTGATAAGCGCTCATAGTAGTTGTGAAAGTAAAGCCAAGATAGACATAGCTGTTAACGACTTCGAGTTGTTCTGTTGCAACATACCATTTCTCATGTCTCCCAAGGAACCCACCCTTCCTAAAAACCCTCACTTTAGTTTTGTCACAATTGATTTCAAGTTTGAGATCAGAACAGGCCTTAACTAAACAGTTAATCTGGCTCTGTAAGCCAGATGGCGAGCTTGACAGTAGTGCAAGATCATCTGCAAACATCAGAGTGAAAAGTTCAACAAGACCGGGACAAAGTTGTATACCATGTTTTCCTTCTACCGACAATTGTTCTGATAACTGATTGATGATTACGGAGAAAAAATTTGTACTTGCAACGCATCCCTGTCTCAAACCTTGTGGGCAATCGAAACAGTCCGTGAAGTCGTTCTGCACACGTACGCGTGCTTTTAAAGACTCGTACATCGCCATGACTGCTTTGGTAAATGTAAATGATGTGCCAGCTTTGACCAGGGCTCTCTGTAAGGTTACATGCTGAACCGAGTCATACGCCCTCTTTAGATCGACGAAACATACATAGAGTTTTCCAGGTTTGCTCAAATACTTATGGATTACGGAGTATAGGTTAAAAATATGATCCGTGGTAGAGTAACCTCTTCTGAATCCCGCCTGTGTTCTGACAACTTGTTATTATCTTCCAACCAGAAATATAAACGATTGTTCAAAATAGATGTGTAACATTTTCCGATCACGCTCAGGAGTGATATTCCTCTATAGTTGGACGGATTTTCACGGTCACCTTTCTTAAAAATGGGTACAATGATGGCTTCCCGCCACATGTCTAGAAAAGTCCCCGACAAAAACACTGAATTGAATAGTCTTGTTAGAAACTCACATACTAACTCTTCTGCTGATTCAGCATTTCCGCCAGGATTCTAACTGAGCCACAAGCTTTGCCAGATTTTAAATGTCGTAATGCTCTTCGAACCTCACTTTCAGTAATGGCTTGATCGAGTATGTCAATTTCTGGTAGTGTAGCAAAATCAATAGAATGATGAACATTTGATTCATTTGAAGCGCACTGGTTTGATTTAAACACGTCACTGAAATGATCAAACCATTTGTCTTTTGTGATTTTGTCACTACAGTCTTCCTTGGGCTTGAGACGCAAACACGAATTGACTTCTTTCCAGAACAGCTTTGGGTTACCTATATGATTCATGAGGGCATCTGCTTTCGCCTTTTTAAATGCTTTTCTCTTTTTCTTTGATTAAAGTTGGTACGACTGTTTGCTCTCAAAGTAATCCTGCCAGTTTGGTTCTGATCTTTTGTGTCTAAATTTCCGTAACTTTGTCTTTGCATCTTTTTTGCTTTGATGACAATCCTTGTCAAACCATTCCGCCTCTTTCTTCTGGTTGTTGCCAGTAAACACTGTTTTATTCATGCAATTGCAGCTGACAGTAGGCACTCCACGAACAAACCAACCGCACCGTTAACATCAGAATCAGTATCAGCTAATGCGCGTAACAACTTTTCCTGGGATTCCCGTGATCGGAGAGAATCTAAAAACACGTGTATTTTACTGTCATCCCAAACCAGTTTTTCAGTTTTCATTTTCACGGCACGTGCGTTTTCTCGGTCTGTCCGTGTTGAATCCACGGTCAGGGACGGAGGCAGGTGGTCGGATTCTATCCGGTTTTCAACAACAAGTGACATAAACATATTTTGTGTACAGAGATCGTTGGAAGCATAAAAATAGTCAATCAGACTTGACCCTGTTTGTGATAAATAAGTTACATTCCCTCCTGAATTGAACAAATGACATCCATTAAGAATAGAGCAATCAAAAACTTGACAGACATCACTCAACTTTCTTCCAAAAACATTAAACATTAAATCTTCAGAAGTCCGTTCAAAAGTCTCTTCACTATTGTGGAGTATGTCCTCATCTACATTTAGAGTGTTTTTGTTTCCAGTACGGGCATTAAAATCCCCACACAAAAGAAGGTAGAAATCATCTAATGTTTCCCAAACATCTGTTAAGCACTGTTCCATCAAATCGATACCATCCTGGTATTCTGTCGTTCTATAATATGGGGAATCGTACGGCGGTACTACATACAATGACAACATAACCACATCTTTATCTGTGTTTAGCAGGTCTTTGTTCATTTTTAACATAACTGTTTGCTCGTAAACAATATGAATCCTTTCAATGTAACGACTGAGACACCTTTTAATCAGAACTACCACCCCTCCAGAACTCCTTCCGTGTTGGCTTAACTTCTTAGCAGGTGCAAAATGAGAATCAAAATCTTCAAAAACACTTAGCTGAATATCAAATTCCACGAAGGTTTCGGTCAGGCACACTATGTCAAAAGATTTAATATAGTTTACAGTGTCTTGAAGCACGAGCTTGGACAACAGCCCTCCAATGTTCCAGTTCAGTATATGTAAACATGATGTGGTGTCTCTGCTTGTTGTGTTGTGTCAGCCGTCACATTGTCAGCGTCAATTGTATTACATTGCATTGTGTAGGTTGTCACATTGTCAGACGTAGAGTTCCGAGGTGTGCCAGCTGTCAAACTGACAGGATCCGTTGTGGCATATTGTGTTGTGCCAGCTGTCACACCATCAGTATCAGTCGTTTTGTCTTGTGTTGTCACAATAGAGTTCTGAGCGGTGACATGGCCAGGGCTGAGTCCCTATTCCCTGTTCGAGCTGTGCAAGTGCTGACGACCACCAGTGGAGACTCTACGTGCAGAAGTCATACTGTCTGAGATGAGGGGCTGGCCTGTTTGTGATGAGACCACCGTCTGGGACTGGCGGCGTGTGGTGGGCCGATTAGAAGCTCTGGGTGTGTTAGATTTGAAATCGTTCCCCGCACTTCGCCTTGTAGCTGGCCTTGCCGTCATTACCTCGGGATGCACGTGCAGTATTTTGGCAATTCCCGGTCACTATGGGATTTGCCGGCGTACTGTTGTGTCTCGTCACACAGCTACAGGAATGTTTCTGACATCACACTGGGAATTCCCGGAGCATGCTTCACCATTACTATTCCTGGCAGTAGAGTCGTTGTGTTGTGATTCTCTGCTGGTAGTGTAGATGTTCCACTGGTGTCTGGATGTCTGTTGGCTACCATGTCACTGTACAATGGAGAACTGGGATGATCGCAGACTTTGTCGGAGCTGTTGCACGGAGGTGTGACACTGTAACTGCTGTTGAGGTCTCCAGTCTCAACGCAATCAGTTCTTTTGCTGTCTGCATCACACCCGACAAAGGGGTCCGAGTGGGAATCTTCCTTGTTCAGAGTAGCAGATTCGGTTGTTTTGCTGTTGATGTTGGCCTCTGTCTCTCTCTTGTATGTAATTTACCATTTTTGAAGTAGCCAAACTTTCCTTCTTCTTGAACCTCTTTCAACCGGGCAGCCTATCTCCTTGTCAGGTCCGACGAAATCCGGATACCAGCCTCACTGAGGGCGGAACGAGCATCTCCGGATTTCAAGAGAGAATCATTTTGTCAGACCATCGATGAAAGCATACGATCACGGGGCGGGGTTTTTATCACTGTGTGGGTTGGGTTTCCCCAGCCGATGAGCTCTGTCAACATCCCTGGTGTCCCATGCTTTGCTCACGAAAAACTCGTTTAGGATAGTCACTATTTTGCTGGCACACGCTTGAAAATTTTCCCCACCGTTTCCGTAATACCGTAAAATTTTATGTTGTTCCTTCTGGAATGGCTCTCTAATCTGTCCAGATCTTCCATTTCCCTCAGCCTGTTTGTTATCATTTCATTTTCCCGCTCTAGTCTACTTATGTGTTCTCTGTTTTCCTCCAGTTTGCTGTCAACAGAGGCTACACGAGACTGGAGTAAAGAAATATCTTTCTTCAAAGACTGAGTGCTGTCATGTATAGTCTGTCTAATGGACTCACCTACACCATGAAGTTTCTGGTTCATGTCAGACACAAGATCCCCTTGAGATTTTTCCAGTCGACTGACTGAATCCATGATTGACTTCATGTAGGACGAGAGACCTTCCAGAGTCTGTGATGCTGGTGTCGTCGTGTCTATGTTGCCGCTGAGTTGGTTGTCCTTG
Organism: Conus betulinus; assembly: GCA_016801955.1. NCBI lineage: Eukaryota > Metazoa > Mollusca > Gastropoda > Neogastropoda > Conidae > Conus > Conus betulinus. Next base: position 80,463 of record JADBJO010005041.1, on the reverse strand, counting down.
TCGTTGACACTGTGTTTCGGTTTGGTCCGGGGTTTGGCTCAATGCCACCAATGAGGAGACACAACAGCAACGTGTAGATGGTCAGCATGGCGAACAGTCCGTGCACCTTTTAGCCACGAACACGCAAAGCGGCTATTTTGGCTTTCCCTGGTCAATATTTTCCCCAAAACACCCGCAAAGCAGCCCACGGCCACTCGGTAGGTGTCTATGCAGCAAGTCATAAGTTTAGGTCGACTCACAATCTTGATTAATTAATGAACATTATTTATTTATTTATTTTTGAGAGAGAGAGAGAGAGAGAGAGAGAGAGAGAGAGAGAGAGAGAGAGAGAGAGCAAGACAGACAGACAGACACAGTGAGAGATAGAGAGATACAACGTTATATGTTTCACTTTAGGTACAATATTTCAAAACCATCCCAAAAAAAAAAAAAAGGAAAAAAAAAAAAGAAAAGCAAAAGCTGAGAACGTTACGGTCAATAAGGAAATATCAAACGCTCCATCTTCCCTTCATCCTTGTTCATTTCTTCACTCCTAACACACACACACACACACACACACACACACACACACACACACACACCCTATCACCAGTGAACACTGGTAACAATTAAGGGCATTTAGGTATGAGGACAGACAGACACGGCGGCTCACATCTCCCAGCTGCTCTCGGATCTCCTCAAAGATCCTTTCCTGGACGTGTGGGGTGGAGGGCCAGGTTGTAGAGCAGGTATTGCAGGGTGGTGGCCGTTGTCTCAAAGCCCGCCAACAGCAAGACGAAACCTTGGCTCGTGATCTCCTCTTTCGTCATACCTGGGGGTACCATACATGATCAAACCTGAGCAGTACTCAAGTGAAATCCAAGAAAGTCAAACTGAATTTTAAAAGGGGAATAAAAAAAAGAGAAGAAGAAGATAGTACACGGTATGAGACAATGGAAACACGAATCTAGAACACACACATACACACACACACACACACACACACACACACACACACCAGACAGGGAATGAAACAGGGAATGTGTGTGTGTGTGTGTGTGTGTGTGTGTGTGTGTGTGTGTGTGATAACAGAAATGTTTGCTACCAAACGCTTTCCATTCCCAGTGAGGACAGCGAAGCAAGCATCAAAGTTACTGTGGATACAAGTCCACATGGATTAGACATTCCTTTCCGAATATCCACTGATTAAAGCACCGGAAGATGATGCTGCACAAGGGTGAGGGGCTTACAGATGACGCAGGACGTGCTCAGCCTCAGCCCAGAGAAGTTTCATTTGCAGACAGGGAGCAGAGCCAGCCTGACGTAGGCAGCCTGATGAGATCTTCACTGGGCGAAACAGCAGCCACTAGCTCATCCTGCTGACCTCCACTTTGGAGGAACAGTGAAACTGACAGAGCACTCATCGAAGAAGGATTACGTTTTACGCCCCTTTCCCTTAAAAGGCAAGTGTCATCCATCCATTTTTGGCTCTTGAGGATTTTGATGTTTGTTTCATTCCCTGTCTAAAAATTCTATGCCGAGATTTCATTATATATATGTATATATATCGCATAAGAGCAAGCTTTGTTTATAATTCAATGTTTCTTGCAGTCATTGCAACACCTAGCTGCTCTGTAAGTTGCTGGAATGGTGCTCAGTACTTATCCTTGAATTATTGTTTTATTGTAATTTAGTCCCTTGCGGATTCATTCCAAGAACTGGCCCTCAGCACTTGTGTCTTAAGAGGTTATCTTTTTACATTTTCTAATTTTCACAAGAAAAAATGTAGCTTGCTTGCTCTTTCATGGTTTTCTTTTGCTTCTTAGGTGGCACCTTTGGTTAGTTTTTTGAAAACTCAACAAACACTACTACGGTATTGCACACCAGCCTTTTTCCGGTATAGCATTTTCTCTTAAAACCGAAAAGGCAAGGCAGAGGAGTCAGTAGCAATAGAGTCAAATTACTACTTTCCGCGCGTCACTGAGGAGAAACAATCAGATTTCGAAATATCGGTATCTGACCAGGAGTTATGCGTTAGTGAGTTTTTCCGCTTCGGAGACTATAAGCTTGTTGAAGGTTCATTTTGAGAAGCGTTTATTATTCCCCATTCACCCACTCAAGCACATATTGTCAGTTAGGCAAAATCATCTACCACTGCTGATATGAAGGCTTATTATTTCTACAATCTGACACATAACAGGAAGCTTTGTTTATAATTATATATATATATATTTGTATGTCCAATATCAACCTTAAAGCCGTTCAAATTTATGGAGAGGTGCTAAATATTTTAAACTTGGATTTTGTTTTAATTTCTCTCTCTCTCACACACACACGTCAGCAGACAGGTCTTGTGTCGTCGTTCTACCCAGACAATCATCTTGGGCGTGGATTGCAAAACCCTTATCGAAGTTTGGCCTCTGAAAGAGGATAGAAGCCACATGAGCTTGTCAATAATGATAATAAAAATCACAACACACGACTGTAATTTAACTCATCCTAATGTTCCTTAGGCCATGGAGGAAGTTCAAGAAGCTGTCATGTCATTTCACTGAACTAAGCCAATTTGGCTAATTTTCATTGATGACTATTGCCAACAGACAATTAACTGAACACAAACACACACTGACGTCGGTAATTCTTGGTTTCGTCACTGTTGTAATAGGCTGTGATGAGTTCTGGATCAGCCTCACTGTCTGTCAGCATTTGCAGAATATCTTCCGGCTTCCCCGATCTCTGAAACCATCCGCCAAATAACTTTTATTTATAAAACGTCATAAAATTAAACATTGAAATCCACCAGCAACCATTCTGAGTTTTACAACTAACCAAAATTACCAGCTACCGTTCTGTTTTCTGCAACTAACCACCCAATTACCACGCTACTTAAAACCACCCAATTACCCTTACTTACAAACAGTATGAACATAAAACTGTACTTCATCTCCTGTTTTCTCTGATTTCTCAAATCAACCATCATCTAGCTATAAACATAATATGAAAATGGGAATTATATGCCAAATTCTCCAATATGAGAAACAAAACACCAAATCACATGTATTTGTATGAAAGCAACAGAGTTTAAAGATGAAAGGTGATGCCTATACGATTTGCGTGCAATGAACACTCACCACACACCTGACGAGGTAAAGGTGGTTGGGACAAAATGGGGAAGGAAGGATACATGAAGATGCAATTGAAACACACACACACACACACACACACACACACACACACACACTACTTCATGCAAAACCCACCAAATGCACACTTAGCACATTCCGACCTCCGTACATTTCTTGGCAATTTCTCTCTTTAGCACCCTAAGGTTGCACCTCCACCCACTGCTGTGGCCAGCCCCAATCCCAGCCCCACCCCTCCCCTACCCCTCCCCTCCACCACCCTCTTCTCGACAAGTACTCGACTCTTTCTGCCCTAAGGCAAGGCAATACTATAATATGCTCCGAACTTGACAAACTGACACCCTCTTTATCATTTACGCAATGATCGCCTTTGAGGGTGAACAGTTCAAGCCAGAGATGTGTTTCTGTTAGACAATGTGATCAACAAATATTTTATCTTTTAAACCAACAGGTCGTTTATCTACTGAAAACGTGCATCATTTGCGTACGTGATATTCTGACGTAACATGCATGACGCTTTTCTGCCATTGTGGGGTTTAGTTTACCTCTGCATTTGATACTATATCGCTTCATGTCCCCACCACCTTTGCTTAGCTAATATGAACTGACCGTGTATATAAATGTAACATTTGTTACAGTTGTTACATACATCAGCATTTAACATGCTTTTATTGGCGCATAGAGCAATAGGCGAATGCGATCAGTATCTATGAGTACATTTGGACATTGTGATGCTGGTTTTTACTGCTGAAAATGTTAATCTATGGTTTACAGCTATGACGATTCAGAGACGTTCCCATTCACGGGATACCTGGGAAGGTTTCGACAATAGCCATGTTCTGCTGCCTTTGAATCAACTTGTGCCTTACACTTACTGAGAAAATGCCAGTGGACCACACACACACACACACACACACACACACACGCGCGCGCGCGCACGCACACACACACACACACACACACACACACACACACACATCACACACACACACACACACACCACCACCAGCCACCACTACTACCACGCCTTACGCGCGCGCACATGCAGACAATCAAAACAGTGTGAAACCAACAACAAATAGAATACCTGGCCTCTTTGATTTCTGAAACTACGACGTGCCATGAATGAAAATGAATATATCAACTCCCTTTATGATTTCTGAAATGACCCCACAACATTACTTTGTTTTGCAAACGTCATCATACAAAATATTAGACAATCTCTATGTCTATTGACATACCTATGGCAGAGTAAACGAGAGTGTTTTTCAGTCTTTTATACATGTCTAATCACAAACGAATTCTTTTTTTGTTTTCACTGGAGGGCAGCACTGAGAGTGCGCATAGATAGAAACGACATGTGTGGTTGCTGTAGAAGATACAAAAAAAACATTCCCGTTTATTTAAGTTAAGTTACCAAGAGATATTATGATGCACATCATCTGAAGATGAATTGAGGGTATAAAAGAAATACGACTACTTAATTTCAATACAGTCATAACAAGAGTAAACGGGTGTGTCTTCTGAGCAGAAAAGCGTCATGCATGTTACGTCAGAATATCACGTTACGATAATGCCTTAGCACCAGCCAAGATGGATTAGTTCTGAACATAATAAGAACCGACATCCTAAATCATTACATAGTGCAGAGGCGTAAATCAACATTTGTGTTGTCTAAATAATAATAAGAACTCACTGCAAGACAACTTAGTGTATGGCTTCAACATGAAACAGTCAAAAAGTGGCAATACCCTATGCTTGAAGTCCTTTGGGTGAGCCTTTGGCATTACATGGAATATGCTCTCTCTCTCTCTCTCTCTCTCTCTCTCTCTCTCTCTCTCTCTCTCTCTCTCTCTCTCTCTCTCTCTCTCTCTCTCGCTCTCTCTCTCTCTCTCTCTCTCTCTCTCTCTCTCTCTCTCTCTCTCTCGCTCTCTCTTCATCTCTCGCTCTCCCTTAAGGTCAAATAGCATATTCTAGATTGATAAATATGTTGGGGTTGCACATCGTGAATCCCAATGTGAATCTTTGAGGTATAGAACTATGAACAGCTCATGAATATTTTTGAGATTTCAGAATGGGAAAATATTGAATGTAGTTGTGAAACACAATATAGCTTAACGATTCAGTTTGAGCAAACACCTTTTGAAAACATCGAATCCCCAAAACATACACTTTGATCCACACACACACACACACACACACACACACACACACACACACACACACACATGTAGACGCAGACACACACACACACACACACACACACACACACACACACACACACACACACACACACACACATTATTATTACAAAGCATCATTATTACATAGCGTCATTTGT
>JADBJO010005041.1:57500-65000 GCA_016801955.1 Conus betulinus | reverse complement strand
CATCATTTTCATTTTCATTATTTATTATTATTATTATCATTATTATTATTATCATATTATTATCATCAGCATAATTACTATTATCAGTATCTGTATCTTTTTCTATCATTCTGATTCTTATAATTATCATCATTGTTAATTGTTCCATCATTATCACCATCATTATTATCATTATTATTATTATTTATTATTTATTTATTATTATTATTATTACCATTGTCATGTCATATTATTATCACTATTATGGTTACTGTTATTCTGATCAACAGCAGCAGCATCATTAAACTTCTTCTCTGTTGTATTTTCTTTCAATCATAGATTAAAATGACTTTGATCAGAATATACCCTGATATTATACCTTTCCAAACTAAATGCAAAATCTTGCAAATTTCAACCATTCTGACCTCAGTATTTGACAGACAGAAGCTCGCTTCAAAAGGGAAGTTCTCCAGGGAAAAAAAAATCAGAACAGGTCGCCAGACACGAGCTTTACCAAGTTCCCATTGTGGGCCTCATTCACATTGTGTTTGACTGTGTGTCATAACTAATGATGCATCTGTTCTGGAACTAGTTTTTTGACTGGTGGTCGTAGGCCTGCACAAAGTTTCAAAATCAGACAACATTTTCGGTAACTGTGATCAGCCAGCGTCATGCACAATCCACCAATCGATATGATACTGGAGACGGAGCTTCATACAACATCACTGTGACTTGTACCACCTGGCAAGTCTGAACCCAACACTGCAAGGTCCGGGCAACTGATGCAACTCAAACAAAAGGAATTTGATAAAAGGTGATGTTTTAAAAGGTATAGATCAGAGAGCTTGTACAGCTCGTAACTATGTGGGCCTCATTCACTATTGTGGATGACCCTTAAACAGCCATTATCTATCAGCTCAGAGTAAACGACCTAGAGAGGACATGAATGATGCATCTGCTTCTGGAACTAGTGGAGGATAAAACTAACGTCTTAATTCACACTTTGGCTGACTTGTCTAGTGACGTTATGATCGAAGGAGATTGTAGGATGGAACACAAACTCTAACTGTTTGAGGCTGCAAGTTAGTGCATACTGGTGCACAACAGTCTTTGATGGCGGCATTAACATAAACCTCTCACACCTCACCATCCTACATGGTAGATGTTAAGGAGGCAGTCCGGAAATTCACTTATGGACAGCTCTACTGCCACCGAGTTGAATTGCTTGAAAACAAAAGCAAAAGTCAAGACTAAGGTGAACATTTCAACGATTTTAACGCTTCCCCCAAGACGTTCATGACAATAACAAATAACCCATTGTGTTCAAGTGGCCTCACGGCAGGGTTAAATATTTCACTCACAGTTCTCCTTTAATCGCACCTCCACAGGAACGGGCAAATACATGAGGTTCCATGTCTACACCAGCAGCACGATACTCACCCCACTACACGTCCGTATTTGGCTTGCCACTCTAGGAACACTTTGAAATGACTCTGTCCAAAATCAAAAAAGTCAGAAATCAGTCCCATATATATATAATGGTGAACCAGTTCAACAATACACACATCAATAGAACAACAGACGCGACAACAGCAGTGACAAGAGTAACAAAAAAAAGGGGGAGACGAGGGCGGAAATGTGTGGATGGGGAGGGAGGCGAGTCACCGCGCCATGGAAACAGCAATAAAACTTTAGAGCATTACGGTCATAAACCTCGTCGTCAGTAATCATGTACAAAAAGTGCCGAGTGCTGAGGGGCTTCTGGTCTTCTCTTATGGTGACGACCTCTGCCGTGATTTCGCTCCACGTTCAACCTGTGGTCACTTTGGCTCCAAGATGCCATTATGCTGTGGCGAAGTGATTGACGTCGCGGACTCTTGGCTGAGAGGTCATGAAATCGATCCCCATCAGAATTATGTGAGATTTTTTTTTTTTTTTTGCCCCAACCAGGTCCTCTCAAGAGTTGAGTTTGCTACGGGCTCAACTGGGAAGAGTGGGACGGTCGAGTTTCTGCCACTTGATAGATGCGTCTCTGAGAGTGTGGTTCAACTTCCTGACCAACACTGCAGGTGTCTGTCCCTCTCAGGCCTGGTGGACGCTGGGATATATCATAAAATGTAAGCGCTACAGTACAGCCCTGTCATGCCGTCTCAGACCGGAATGGAAATCCATAACATCATCTTCATCATCCCTCATCGATCAGCATATAAAAAAAGCTTCAAATTCTATGGCCCTTCAAGCCCTCCTCTCATGATGACCTCCCCTGATGCCGGGAATGCGGTGGGGCCGGGGCGGGCTGTGGCTGTGGGCAGAGAGTCGTACTGAGCAGCGTGGGTGCTCTGCCACTGGGGTGGCACAGGAGATGGGAGAGAAAAAAAAATGATGCCATCATGTTTACTGACACCATCAGAGAATAACGTTCACTCACGCAGGCTCGGTGACTAAGAAACTGTCGTCGTGATCAGGGGGCATAATGCGTGGTGTCCATGCTGATGTAAGATCAGAGAAGGCACCACAGACACAACATCAAAGAGACTTGGCAACAGTTCAGTGCCTCGACACTGACTACTGCCTGTGGACTGTTGAATGTGGAGCAGCTTCAGGACAACTGAGGTTGGCTGTACACAGAGAGCGGGAATAAGTGGCATTTAGGTGACGTCACTGGAGGGGCATGAAAGACAAGATAGCAAACAACAACAACAACGACAATCATCATCATCATCATCATCATCATCATCATCATCATCATCATCATCATCATCATCATCATCATCATCATCATCATCGACATCATCATCGTCATCATCGACATCATCATCATCATCATCATCATCATCATCATCATCCATCACCATTATCATCATCATCATCATCATCATCATCATCATCATCATCATCATCGTCATTGCCACCACCACCACCATCTTCTTCTTCTTCTTCTTCTTCTTCTTCTTCTCTTCTTCTTCATAATTATTATCATTCCAGAGAGGGTTTGTTTATTTAAGTCTGAAAAGTCAAAACACGACACAAACAATATACATATTAATACTAAAAGTGGTAATGACAATAATAGTAAAGAGTTCTAAAAGGAAACCAAAAACAATCGTGATATAACCATTCAAGCCAGGTAATATGAAAAAACGCACTATGACATCATGAATACTCTTACCTTTTTACTCGAATAAAGAGACCCACCCTAAACTCTCCTACCCACTCCCACCCCCCCGGCTCTCCTTCCTCACATTACTACTGTACGCTATCTTCAGGTCCTACCTATGTGATGTTGCTGTTGTTTTGTGTCCTTGGCGGAAACTAACTCCCTCTCTTTCGATTTTCTTTTTTGGTTGCTAAAAAAACGGAAACCAAATCATGTAGCTCACGAGTTCAGGAATAAGGAACATCGTAATTGCTGGGATCAGCCTTTTTGCCTTTAAATAAGGCCGTCTGAGTGGCAGTAGTTTTATTGGAAGAATTGAGAAAAGAATGACACAAAAAACAGGAAGCAAAGAATCGCGCCGTTAAATTCACAGCACCAAACAGACAAGTGAAATTTAGACGCGAGTCTTAATCAGACATGACAAACAACAGACATAACACATGCACACAGCATTACCCTCTCGATGGCTATCAGCATGAGAACAGACACGACAGAATACCAAATTTGACTATAGTAAGCGCAATGGTGATAATGATAATGATGATATTAATAAAAATGATAATGATAGTAATGTTAAAAGTAGTAATAATGATAACAATAATAATAATAATAATAATAATAATATGATCATAATAATGACGATGATATCGACGACAACAACAAAATAATGATAATGGTAATGATGATAATAATAACGATAGTGATAATAATAACATTAATAATAGTAAACTGGAATAGTGAGCATTAGGTTCAGAATCAGAAAAGCAGAAGCAGGTAGAGAGACAAATACAAGCTATAATGGATAAGCAGGGGTTGAGGATGGGGTAAGAAGTGTGATGGGTCTCCTCTTCCTCCCCCCAAAGCTTCTCCACGTTCCCACATTTCTGGCACCAGAAGCACTGAAAGGACTATCGCATGCACAGGGTAACGTTCACCTGGAAATAACCTCTTAAAATGTTCGACGAAGGGAAGCGTAACAGGTCAGAAAAAAAAGGTATCCATTGGCTCGTGGGTCAAGGTAGCCTACTCGGCGATTCCTGTAGAATCTAGTTTGCTTTGATTCCAGCATCACATATACCTTTGAGGTAATCTGCAGCATGCAAGGTGTCTTGAAGAGTGCCAGTTCTTGCCAGTAGATACGTGGGTTGATCAGTCTTAGACTTCCATGGCACGATGTCAGAGTTCTGCTTTGATGTGCATTCCCCCTTTTTTTATTTATTTATTTTTTTTTTTTTAGCATTTCCTGGCTTGTCGCCTGTATCAATGGTCAGCCAGGAAGGCCCAATTCTTTTCAAGAGTTCTGATTCAATTCCATTTTCAAGTCCATGTGCGCGTCTTTGTCTTCATCTTCTCATTTCTCTCAGTTTTTGTTTTTTTTTGGTTTTCGTTTATGATGAAGCCTCAAAGAACTGCTGTGCTGGAGTAGCGAGAATTATGGCCGTTCTCATAGCGTCAATTCGCTGTAGCAGTCCCACACATGCGCACAGAATTTATGCTGAGGAGTGACCTACTTACAGCTATTCAGGCCATTGATGTCAATTAACTCAAACATGGGTTTACAAGATGCGTATGGTAACCGATCGATGAACATGAAGTGCATGAGTATGAAGATAAAGAAGGGACAACATTTAGTTTCATCACTTCCCCCTGTGCAGTTCAACATGGATTAGCATATCAAGAGCATCGAATACAGCCATGCCAATTATGGCCCCTTAACAGGTAGAGATTATGTCATGACGAAGATGAGAGAAAAAAAAAAAATACTAAGCTGTTATCATCACGCCAGATCCTTGCTGGCACTGCGCGACAGAATCTTGAGGCGCATGATTCCATAGACAGAAAGATGGCAGTATACCAAGAAGGAGGGGGGGGGGGGGGGGGGGGCGGGGAGGACAAACTCGCTGATTATGTTGCTTAGGAAAAATAACAAGAAAAGTGGTGATGCTAAACCATGTAAATGTGTAACACAGGCCATAACAATGTAGGACGCAGACATCGACAAGACAGAAGCAACGTGCATAGACCCGGAGCACCTCCTACAGCTCGGGCAAAAGAAAGCAAAAGATGAAATAGAAAAGAGAATATTGCGTGCATGCGTGCATATGTACCTGCGTCTGTGGGCGTGCGTGCGTGCGTGAGTGAGTGAGTGAGTACATGGATGTCACTCTGCAATACCCAAGTGTTGCGTTGTGTGTAGGGTGAGTGAAAGTCTAATCAGCTGGTTTGCGTCAGTGGTAGCAGGCGGCAGAGGATTATTATGGGACACCGTTTTGAAGCGCGTAGAAAGTGTCACGTCCATGGATCTTGTTGCACGCATCACAGTGGACAGCATAATCCATGTTGCGGCTGGGGCATGTGAACATGCATGTGAAGTTATACGAGTCCTAAGGACCATGTAAGAACTGTCCGGCTTGGCTAGTGGGCATATTTTGAACTTTGCTCTGGAGTAAGGAAAAGTTTCAGGTGACTGGGAGAGATTCTTGTGTTGTGCACGCAGTGTAAAGTGATTCTTTTAGATGTATCTTAAGCCATCATGATTTTGGCCTGATGACACTTTTGTGGTTCTGTGCTGTGTGGCAGCTGGAGCGAGGATCCAGCAGGAAAAGGGGTGTATGGTAACAGAAGGTGAGGCTGGAAGTAAAGCTGTCACATGATGAACCTTTAGGGCCGCGTTCCTGGACACAGATTTAGTGCAGCAAAGACCCTTAATTGCCAACTAATAAACTGAATGAGCGACAGACCAGCTGGCAGATTGACCGACTGGGACAGACAAGAGTCACACTGACCTTTTCACGTATCTCCCTCGTGTTGCCCAGCAGAGGCCAGGGTTTGGGGCCTGGGATACCCTGAGACACCCACACAGAATGTTTCCACGTTCCGTACCTGTTACCATAAATCATTAAAATTATAATCATGGTATGGCTTGGCCCAAATTTACCAAAAAGAATTATGGGGCTACCATACTCATCTTTAACATGCACCATGCAACAGTGAATTAAAGAGATTTTTCTGAGCACCAGTTGCGTCTATTAAGTACTTATATTGATGATCCCGAGACATTGTTTGTGTGGTGTTAATTACTTTGTTTATTCACTTGAAATTGACTTCATGAAAAAAAAACAATCATCAAGTTTGTGTTTGTCTGAACCTCCCCCCCCCCCCCCCCCCCCAAAAAAAAAAAAAAAAAAAAAAAAAAAAAGAAAAAAAAAGTCTTACGGAATTTGCAAGAAATTCATGCACGCGCACATGAAACGACCTCATTAAGAATGGATGACGACTGCAGGTCCATCCCATCTCCCAGTGTGAAGTCTTGCTTACACAGACATGACGTGAGGAAATGGTTTGTATGCATGTTAAAAATTTTGCATGGTTATTTACTGAAAAAAAAAAATCGACCAAACTCTATGTCAGGCTTCTGTACCCCTCAACTGAGGATAATCCCAAAGTTCACACAACAGGCGTCAAGTCAGGAAGAGGGTAAGAGAGGGGTGAGAGATTCGGAAGGGGGGGGGGGGGAGGATGTCCTTCCACAGGCAACAAACTTGTTGGCTGGTTATAGACAACAGGACACGTCTTGATCATCTGCGCCAACAACTTGATCTTGCAGGTCTGAACACACTCTCTGCCCATTGTATCAGACACTGTTCTAACAGAGTCAGTTAATACTTCCCAATGTCAATAGATACCCTGCTTGATAACCCCCCCCCCCCCCCCACCACCCACCCTTTCCTCCCCGACTTCAATACTCCTTCTACCTATCTATGATACACGTGCATTGAGGAGGAGGGATGGGGATGTGGGTATGGTGGTCTTCAGTTGCGGTACTGGAAAGTTTTCCTTGTGTATTCCCACCCGCAGACCAAGAGCCTCTTTCCAGTGTGGGCAGAGGAGTAACTAGCAGGAGGATGTGTCCGTCGCGGAGACCTACTCACTGTGACACTCCGAATTCGATTGTTTCCGACAAACAAAAATCGAGGTGTCCTCCCTCTACATCCTCACCAGCCGGTCTGGTCTTGCCCAAGTGGCCTGCTCTGTGGATGACTGGACCCACATTTTCTGCGATCTACTTACTTCTGTCCTAGCTGGTATACTTGCAACGCTCTGACAACCATCTTTAGCCACCCCGTTGTTGTGGGGATCTCCTCATCGCTTGGTGGTGATAGCCACCATCGGGGGAAGGTTTTCTCGTGCACACTCACAATCTCAGGAACTGGGGTCATAAGCAGAACGCTTACGGAGCTTCATGTCCGTTGGCACTAGATTATTCTTTTGCCCATCGTCTCCACTTTTCAGGGGTCATACAGGCCTCAACACCAGCACTGCCTTCCAGTGAACGGAATAGAGAGCTCAATCAGACGTCTCTG
>JADBJO010005041.1:40000-50000 GCA_016801955.1 Conus betulinus | reverse complement strand
GAGCGAGTGGAACACATTTTGACCACAGATGGACACACAGACAGACACAGACAGCATTCTCTTCGTTCCCAGTGTAAAGTATTCTCTGTTCTATAAGAAATGGGAGTACACAAAAACTGCACCGGCTTATTGTATATTTGGTTCTGTTGAAAATAGAAGAAAATGGCCCCGGATTATGAGGAAATTATAAACGGATGCGTCAAATAAAGTAAGACGTGTCTGGTACACAACAAAGGTCACGTGTTTTCTTAAATGTATTTGAGATGGACATTTAGAATATCTTGGCTCAAAGGCGCGAGCTATGATCAAAGTTAAGAGAACGGTTAGCACAGATTATGCTTAAACAAGTTTACAGGGTGGACATAAATCTCCACCCCACACCTGTCGCGAACCGTCTTCAGTCCCTCACTATTCTTTCTCTATATCCAACGAAATTACAAAGTGTCTGTACAAAAAACAGGACAAGATAAAAAAGACATTGGGAAAATCTGCACGATGTGGATTATCTGGTGATTTTTACCAAAGGTAAGCCGCAGAGTCCTCCAAACATGTCACGCTTGTCGGGTCTCTTCAAAACTAGGCGACATTACTGCATGCATCCCGCGACTCGCTGGGAGGTACTGTGCTCTAAGAGTAGCTTGGACATTGCTCAGTAAAAATCACAAACATCAAGAAGAGGAAAGTGCTATGAAATGTGATTGCTAACATGGTTTAACGATGTATTGACACACATTTTTTTTCAAGAAATGTTGAATTTCGAGGCTGTTTAAAGATTTCCTTGGCTAATTACCCGACTTTGTATTACAACATAGGCAGCAGCGATCTTTTGGCAGATCAGATATAACAAATAGATCGTGAAAGGCGTGCATTTTCTGAAAGAAATTACAAACTCTGACGGACCTGTTAAATATATCGAATTCCGCGTGATGCAATTCTTTCTTTTGACTGGAGTATACTGATTTACTTAATGACTACTACCGGATTTAAACAGGTTACTCAGCGTGGAATTGCACTTACTTGGAGCTTTCGACAGACCTCCGTTCGTCTTCTCCAGTGGTGGTGTTGCTACTGGGTGAACTGGAGTTCAGTGCACACGACCAAGGGTCGAACCCTGGTCATGTGACTGAACAATGATGAGGGTGTTGCACACTGATGGCAAAGTGTGCTTTACTTAATGTTTTGATATGTACAGGGTATGAGAGAGACAGAGAGAGAGAGAGAGAGAGAGAGAGAGAGAGAGAGAGAATGCTTTTACAAGAAAGAATATCCAAGACTCACTCCTCCTTTCACACACAGAAACATCTTTTTTAACCACATACCAGGGAATCAAATATCAGTACGAACAGCAAAAGAAGCGGAAATTACACTTCAAGTGCTATTTATAAAACGAAATGTCGTCTTTGTTTCTAATAAACATTAACGCACAAGCGAGTGTAAAAAAAACATGGGTTTGAAAATGCACACGTCATGAAATGCCGTAGAAAGAAACCTGGTTTTACGTGTGTCATCCAAAGACTCCGCCACAAAAACTTGTAATAATTATTTTTTTATTAGAATGACGTAGTGTTCATCTCGGCAAATCATCAGACCTGTTCCTGTTCCCGGTCGAGAGCGTGTTCTTCCCGTCATTAGTTACACATTTTGACCCTCATTGTGCGTAATGAACGGTCATCACACTATCATCCAGACGACCTTCTTGGCATCATCGGATGACACAATCAGCCTTCAGGACGGTATTTTCCATCACAGCCAAACGCGGTCAAACGATATGCGGATAACGACAAGATGGCCGCCAACGCACTTTGTCAAGCGTAAAGGACAGGTCGGGACTTGATGTTGTCTCCAGCTATATATAAATGCATTTATACAAAGAGAGAGAGAGAGAGAGAGAGAGAGAGAGAGAGAGAGAGAGAGAGAGAGAGAGAGAGAGAGAGAGGAGAGGGAGAGAGAGAGGTTAGGTTTATGCACATGCATGTTCCTATGGAAAAACAAGTCTCAGCACACATCTCTTGTAACACAATATGTACAAACAAACTGAGAAGCAAGACTCTCCACTCAGATGATACTTCCAGTGCCCCTTTACGATGCTGTTTTCAGACACGAGAAGCCCAAAATTGCGCAACGGGGTTTCCGATCATGGCGTTGATTAACTCTACCCCGTGGGCTCATTGATCAGGATAACGATGCCACAGAGATACATCGGAAAATGACGTATGAGCAACGTTCAAAGTGGGGAAAGATGAGAGGGCACAAAATGTCAATTAACAAGACAAAGTATGTGTATTTGGGGTGTTTGCTGTTGGACAGGGGTTTATTGACAGGACGTTTAGTCTTTCATTCAGGAGGACTGGCCTATCATCATCCACCGGCACTAAGTCCAAGGGGTACTGTGACGAGTTTGTGCTAGTTAGGGGGTCGGTCTCTGTCACGCGTGATAACGGGGAGACGCTGTTTCCAGATCAGAATCTTCACTGTGTCAATCAAGGATTTCTCTGGCTTGCCTCTGAGAGGCACACCTTCTACTGTATCTGGTAGGGTGGCCTTGGACAGGTACTTGCTGCGCGAGATAATGTCAATCCCCCCCCCCCCCCCCCCCCCCCCGATCGTGCCCTAAGAGGGGTGGTCTTGGACAGGGAGTCCTGGAGCGATACCTGCTCACACTTCGCTGTGCCTCCATTGCATCCTGCAAAGTTTTGGTGAGAAACATGTTCACCCACTGCTGTGCCCTGTAAGATGATCCTGGACAGAGTGTAATGGTGTGATGAATGCCTGTACTGGAGAAGGATATGCCACTAGATAGCTGTTAGAGAGGTGTTTAAATGCCAGACTAAACTGCTTTGATTCCTAGCCCCATGTCGGATGTCAAAGACGAGCTCCTCCATTTATTCGGAAGGATGGATATTAGATGACCTGTAGCTTGTAGCAATAACGGCAACATATGCGTCCCTGATTGCGCAATTTGAACAAATGGTTATAGTTATAGCAAATTCTTTCTAAATGGGTTCTTTCTATCGAATGAATCTATGGCAGAATTACGACTTGACAAAGAGATATATGATAACTTGATGGGGGTTTGGTTAGTGATGGGTGGAGAGAGAGAGAGAGAGAGAGAGAGAGAGAGAGAGAGAGAGAGAGAGAGAGAGAGAGAGAGAGAGAGAGAGAGAGAGAGAGAGAGAGAATTAATGCTTAGGACGAAAAGATAAGAGATGCTAACGTACATACACACACCGTTTGTATTCATTAATGGTCATGTATTTCTGACATTTGGATGCCGAATGGTACAGTGATCGGCATCTGAGCTGAGTGGGTCTTCACTATTTGTGCTATTATGGTGTCTTTCACTTGACGGGATGGTGAGCATCAAATTACACTAATATCAATATCAAATTAAAAAAGAATATCAAGTCACGTTCGATCATCAGCAACATCATCAATGGCAGAATCTCCACCAGTGGTGTGCAACCTTCCAGAGGAAGAGACCCATCACCAGCCTCCACTTCATAACACGGCTTCTGTCTGCTGAGTCCTTAAGTCGTCATTTTCCAGACTAAACTCACGGCTGCTTTCAGAGATCACAAAATCTTACCAGACTTTCCTGTCTGTTCAAACCCAGCAGAACAGTCACACCAAAACACACATGGTACTGTAACACTCCAAAAGTATTCCCCGCCCAGAAATACGCCCAGGAACATGAATATTAATCAATAGGAGCTTTTGAAAAAAAAGCTAATTTTATTCCAATGGAGAAACGAAATAAACAATGTCTTAATATTACTTTAACTCAGCGTGATAAAAGTAAGATTGGATTTTACCTCTGTTTAATTTTTCTTATCCGAGAGCAGCTCATCCACCTCCAAACCAGCGAGGTTATTTTATCATGCCAGTCACAAACAGTCTACTGATTGACAGAATTTTACCTAGGAACCATTGACAGATCTTTACCTGGGAACCATCTATTAGCCTCTACCCCAACCCCTTCAAGAGAGAGATGTTTCCCTGCTTCCATCCTGTCCCCTTTTCCCTCCACACTGTGGGATCCCTAACCTCCCTCTTTTCTCGTTTACCCTGGTTCCAGTTTTAATTGATAGCTCCCTTCAATCGTTAAAGTTCTGTTGAGACTCCTTGTTGACAGCAACCTGAAGATGTTCTGGTCGGACAAATCACTTTTGATGAGGCAAACATGCAATGACCTCATTGTCACGGTTTGTTTTCTCGTTATTATTATACCTTTCTTTCTTTCTTTTACTACACGTCATACTGGAACGGTCTTCCCCTCCCCTCCTCCCCCCCTCTCTCTCTCTCTCTCTCTCTCTCTCTCCCACCATAATTTAGTAAAAGGTGAGATCTTGATCATGCAGGCCCACTCTTCTAACGCACAATTAGCCGTGGATGGCTTCGCATGGGCATGCGTGACAGAAAATTAGAGGGCACAGGGAGGTCTATTGCTGAGCGTCATCCATTTTGCCCTGTGGTGAGAGCTGAACAGACACCCGCTGTGCCCGCCTGTCCTGTGTGTCCCGCCATGCCACCTTCTTCATTCTTTGCTGACCACCGTGAGTAAGCAGTGTCCCTGATCAAACGTCCCCACCCAGCCGCCGCCGATGGGTTTAGTCTCCGCTTCATCACGCCTCCATAATGAAGAAGGGCGGGAGAGAGGGCAGGCGGGAGAAGTGTAAGAGGAGTCCTATGGCTCAGCATTCATGTCAAAAAGGCTAATTCCTTTACGTTAAAGTTACTGACATTGTGCGCATCAGAATTACATACCATAATGATGACTTCTTTAGCAATTTTCTTGCTTTTGGCACGCATGCTATGTCGTAAAAGTTGTTAGGCATGAAGATGTTAATTATGGCCCACCTGCAGTGCTTGTCTAAGAGGGTCGCTGATGATAGGACACAAAAATCACAGTTATTATTCCCTGCACAGAATATTTCTGGAGTCAGTAATTAACAATAATAATAATAGTAATAATAATAATAATAATAATAATGATGAATACTTATATAGCGGCTTTTCTCGGCTAGACCAAGCTCTAAGCGCTTTACAATCCACGCTCGTTTACACAACGAGCTGCCTACCTGGGGTAGCGCCGACTGAAGAGCTGCCAGCTGGCGCTTCATTCAGTCGTTTCCCGTGTCATCCAGTCCATATCGTTCAATATCGTTCACTCAACTTCCTTACTTCCTTCATTCTTTCCATTTCTCATGCAGGGTGCATGCTTTGTGTAACGTGTCATCCATACCAATGGCAAAATTGGGCTTCTCTTCCGAAAGTCAGTGATGGAATTTACGTGTGTGCAAGATGTTATGCGTGCGTTCACACACGGAACCTCGGTTTATAGTCTCATTCGAAAGACTGTATGGGGAATGGAGTCAGAACTAATGTTAACTCCGAGGGAAAAAATCCCCCTTTACCGAAACGGCCCGGCGGCGGAGATTCGAACCCACAACCCTTGGATTACGAGTCTGGCGCTCTACCAACTGAGCTATTCTGGCCCCAATTGATAATCACTGCTTTTTTTTTTTCCATAATTGAAAGAGTGTTAAAAGTTGTTCTAACTCATAATTTTGACACAGAAAAAAGGACTTTCATCACAAACCACAAATCCATTTATCAGTACCAGTCTGCAAGAGGAACAGTCTGGTTGTTGTTGAATTTACAGATGAAAACAGTTTGTGGGTAGGCTTGAACTTTTTTCTCAACCTTTAATGATGGCTGACACACTCCTAATAACTGACTTCCCACAATGCACAATGTTCAGTGCTATGTCTTGACCTTCACCTTCAGTCAACTACAATCATTTTCTCTTACACATTGTATGTGTACAGTTTAGTCTATTATTATTGCAAAAATATTTTGGTCAGTGTAATGAAAGGACAATGAGGACAATGAGATGGTATGAAGAAATAAAACACATGAAATAAAATAACTCCCCCCTCCTACACACACACACACACACACACACACACACACACACACACACACACACATTATTTTCCCTGTGGGGAATTGGTGACCCATATGATGGTCGAGCAATTTTGTTTTTTACATATATTGTGGAAAAACAAATCAAAACAAAACAACACAAAAACAACAATAGCAACAGCAACAGCAAAAACAACAACTACAGCAACAGCAACGCCAACAAGTGCAATGCAAAATCCAAACATAAAAAGAAATTATAAGGCCAGCAGCAAACAGGTAAAGCAGTTAACATTACCTGCAAATTACTCCTTGCTTTGTAAAAAAAAAAAAAAAAAAAAAAAAAAAAAAAAAAAAAACAAAGATGCAAAGCATATAAAAGTACTCCCAGTTTATCTTGAATACGCGTGAGATATTCCATAAAAAGGAAAAACCGTTTGGGGCCATTGTAGCCATTAGTAACAGCTATTCTGGTAAACATCAGCTATCATTCGTGACCCATAATGAACGTACCTACAAATTGTCAGAAAGATCGGCCTAGTACTTTCTGAGATATCCCATAAAGAAGAAAAAGAGTTGTGAGCCGTTATGGTCGTTGCTATCGGATATAACGGTAAAACAAAAACACAGGGCATCATCCATGACCCATAATGAACATATTCACAAAATTTCAGAAAGATCGGCCAAGTAATTTCTGAGATGTTCCATAGAGAGGAAAAACCATTATGGGCCGTTATAGCCGTTAGTAACGGCTATAACGGTAAAGTAAAACATCGGGCATCATCCGTGACCCATAATGAAAATACCTAAAAAATTTTCAGAAATATCGGCCAGATACTATCTGAGACGTTCCATAAAGAAGAAAAACCGTTAGATCAGCCCAGTGGTTTTGTCTGGAGTGAGCTTGTTCTATAGGAACTGGGAGTTCAAAAAGGAGTGCAATTCATTATGCTACAATTAATTTAAATGACACTTTTTCAATGACAAAATGCATTTGTGATCTTTTTTTTCATTGGCATGGCTCCCATACATACTTACAGGTCCGTTTTGTGGTGGGAGATTCCTTTCTAAACCGAAAGACGGAACAGGAAGAGGGGTGGAGTGGTGACCAAACACTTACCAGGCTGTCTGAGTACAGCACGTGAGACTGCATGACTTGGCCACACCGCCTGATCATATTATGTTTACAGCAGTCAGAGAGAGAGAGAGAGAGAGAGTTTAGGTGAGGCTGAAAGGAAAAGTGGGGGACCAATCAGGACTGAAAAAGTCAGTTCAAAAGGCATGATATCACAGGACTGCCATTTCCAGCACAGTAAAGTCTTTACATTAAAAGTCTGATCTTAAAGTAAATCGTAATCTCAGTCGGATCGCATGCAATTACGCATCTTTTACCGAACATCGGGCAGAAGATCTCAGCAGAAGTCTTTATACAGTCCACAGTGACATGCTTGTGACAGATATAGTGCACATGGCTGATTTGAGTGATGTTTAGCAGCACGGTTTATCACTCGATTGGCACTGTTGAATTTCTGACCCTGTGAAAGAACAGCATAGGAAGCATGGCTGTGACCAATGTGTGTGTGCACAGCGCTGTATCTTTCCTACGTGTGGTTTTCCCATAGCACCCTGACACGGCAAAGTGTGTGTGTGTGTGTGTGTGTGTGTGTGTGTGTGTGTGTGTGTGTGTGTGTGTGTGTCAGAGAAAGAGAGAGAGAGAGAGAGAGAGAGAGAGTGTGTGTGTGTGTGTGTGTGTGTGTGTGTGTGTGTGTGTGTTGTGTGTGTGTGTGTGTGTGTGTGTGTTCTGTTGGTGCTGGTCTCGGCACCCACTAATGATGTGAATGAACTGGCTGTGTCTAACACGAATCGAACACAGTACACAGCACAATGCAGAAGAGCACATCAAGCCGACTAGCGATGATGATGGCACGTCGCATATTCTGGATACGCATCTGTCTTTGCTTTGCGATCTGTCGGAGTGTACCATCAGGGACCCAGAAATCCTCCCGTCGGACATTGACACAAGTCTGGAACAAGCTATAGACAATAACAGTCGACCTATTTTGACTCGGGAGTGGTTAAGGATTCTGACAGAGTGACTGGTGCAGAGACGACTGCGATTTTCATACAGAAACAAAACGTTTCGAAAGACTGGTGTTTCATCAAATGGATGATGTGGGGGTGTGCTGCTGTGTGAATCAGATGATCTCATTCTGGAATATTCCTGCGATCCACGCTCAGAGGACATTTGTTTGTTCTTGTTTGTTTGTGAAGCAGGAAGAAAGACATATGTCATCAGAGGAATGTGTCATACTGGTCAACCTCTGGAAAGGCAGACACATCGGCAACACATCACACACATACTCAAACACGTGCTGTGCGGCGGCTGCTCGCTCTCCACTGGCTGACGAAGTTATACCTGGGGTGATGGTCATCTACCAAACTGACGGTGAAGGCAATACAAGTGAGATTTTCTCGTTGTCGATTTCGTTATGCAAAGTGAACGAAAAGGACATTCGTGTGGTTTCCATGTCAGTGAAATCAAAATCGAGTAGCGCTTTGCTGTTGTACATCGCGCCGATGGATCTTACAGCTTAATAGCATTAAACTTCATTCGTTCGTTCAAGCACACACACACACACACACACACACACACACACACACACACACACAACTCACAAAACACACACACACGCGAGCGCACGCGTGAGCGCGGGCGCACACACACACACACACACACACACACACACTATCGTCCCCACCGTACATAAACATCTTTTAACCTTGCCACTGAAAACCTATATCAGACCCTGTCTTACTGTTCACTGGAAAAGTCCAATGTGCTTACTCACCACGCGTATATGACACAGCTCCGTCGCTCACGCCCTGTCCACTCTGCTCTTGTCATAGAAACACTTTGCACTGGTGGTGTGCGTGTGCACTGAAAGCAAGGCTGTGTGGTTGTGTCACTGCCTGCCTATGCTTTTGACTGCGCTTTATGTTGTCTGAGAAAGCAGGGCTTTGTCTGTCAAACACAATGACCTCGAAGCACAGAATGATCACGTGAAGCTGCATGCGATGTGTGTGTGTGTGTGTGTGTGTGTGTGTGTGTGTGTGTGTGTGTGTGTGTGTGTGTGTGTGTGTGTGTGTGTGTGTGTGTGTGTGTGTGTGTGTGTGTGTGTGTGTGTGTGTGTGTGTGTGTGTGTGTGTGTGTGTGTGTGTGTGTGTGTGTGTGCGTGTGGGGGTGTGTGTGCGTGCGCGCAAGCGTGTGTGGGCGCGCCCATATGTGTGTGTGTGTGTGTGTGTGTGTGTGTGTGTGTGTGTGTGTGTGTGTGTGTGTGTGTGTGTGTGTGTGTGTGTCACAACAACTTCCCTTCCCCCCCCCCCCCCCCCCCCCCCCCCCCCCCATGGTTAACAAAAGACTTTTTGTTCGCTTATCTAGTCTTTGCCTTGAAACCCTCCCCCATTGACCCACTCTCTCCTCCCCACTCCTGGTCTTTTCCACAGAGACCGACCGCTTTAATCGCACTCATAACAATTGCGTAGCTGGTGAAGGAGAGTTGAACATGTCGGTCCAAATAAATCAGTCATCTGGAACAGAGCTGGGAAGTGAAAGAGGTGGGTGGAAGGAATGACTGGGGGGTGGGACTGGTGAGAGAGTTGGTTGAGGGCTGGAGAGAAGCCGTGATAACAACAGAGGAATGATGTGGCAGCAGCTTGAGTACAATTAATTAAGTGGCGGCAGCTTGGGTACAGTTCGCTCTTTAAACAAACCAATAGCTTAGTCAGCTTCAATTTGCATATAATCACTTTATTCGTCCATGTGAATAAGACAAATCGTGCCTTTGAGTGATAGAGATTAGAAGGCCTCCATTTCCCAATTCTGTGTGTGTGTGTGTGTGTGTGTGTGTGTGTGTGTGTGTGTGTGTGTGTGTCCCCTCCCTCTCTCTGTCTCTATGTCTCTGTCTATGTCTCTGTCTCTCTCTCTCTCTCTCAACGTGTGTTTGTTGTTTGTTTCTTTCTCTGGCTACGTTTTACGCCTTTTCACATGGTGTGTGTGTTTTAGACGATTGTGATATTT
>JADBJO010005041.1:32500-35000 GCA_016801955.1 Conus betulinus | reverse complement strand
AAAATATTTCCCAATATGTCTTTTTTGCTAGAGCGATGATCTTTTTGCAAACATTTTTCTGTATTTTCATAGATCGAAAGTTTTCCTCAGTCTTATCTTTAATCCATGTCTTGAATGCCTTGCGCTTTGATGTCACCGCTATTTTACACTCCTCTGTCCACCAAACATTACCAATATATTTACCAATTTTCTTGTAACCACATTTTGGTATCGCCTTCTCAGCTGCAAGAAGTAATATTTTCTTAAAATTTGAATAAAATTGATCGATCTTCACTGATTATTGAATCAGGATCATGAGACTCAAAGAATTTGCTGTAATCTTCCCAATTTGCAAATTTGTAGTTATATTTTGGTATGTTTTCTACTGGATCTGTCGAGTTTGAATTGAAAAATTTACATTGAGAGCGATGGTTATGGGAATGATGATCACTACCAAGACAATCTTCTCCTGGGGACCAGTCATAATCTACAGCTAAGTTTGGGGACACTAAAGTCAAATCAATAGCACTGGGATTATGAGTTGATACATCAGGAATTCTTGTAATACGACCATCATTCAATAATATTAACTCCGAATCTACAACATTCTCAACAAACCTATTACATGTTACTTTAGAGCTGTTTGTATCCCAGAAAGGGGCATGGGCATTAAAATCACCCAAAACTATCCATTTTTTTCTGAGAGAAATCCGTATTTTTAAGCCAGTCTGTATTGTCCTCCTTTGGACCAGCTGGGTAATAC
Source organism: Conus betulinus (assembly GCA_016801955.1). Classification (NCBI taxonomy): domain Eukaryota; kingdom Metazoa; phylum Mollusca; class Gastropoda; order Neogastropoda; family Conidae; genus Conus; species Conus betulinus. Next base: position 34,258 of record JADBJO010005041.1, on the reverse strand, counting down.
ACTGATAATATGTTATATATTGAGCACTCATTTACTTTAACTGCAGCACCGACAGCAAAAAAAAACCTTTTTTATCACTTGGTACTGGCCAAGGAAAAATATTTGAATATTGAAAGCCACACCTTATATATATTGCGCATTGAACCTTTCCATTTAATCCGTTAATGGTAAAAAGTGGAGGATAATAAAAATCCTTAATATTGGGAAGCTTATGTTTTTCAACATTGAGAGACTGAAGGGCTAGCACGCAATAATTTCCCTGCATAACATGATTTTCGAATGGATGGAAGTTAGTGGAAATAGACCTAGCATTCCACTGTAAATTTTGAAAGACCCATTACATTGTTGTTTCATAAGAGTTAGTCTTCAAGTTCGATATTCATTTAATCATTTTGTGAAAACCCAAGGGGAAAACCCAAGGGGGGGGGGGGGGGGGGGGGGGGGGGAAGAAAAAGAACCCCTAGTAAATACCACATATAGAATTAAAAAAAAAACACACACACACACACACACACACACACACACACACAAAGTGTGGGTGATGTTAAGACAGATATGTCTCTCATTTCGAATATCATTAAACCCCATTCTTGCACCGTCCCAAGGTTGCCACATTTCAAATCGTTGATGGAAGTTTTGCCCCAGCTAGGGAAGCTCCGTGGAACGTGGAAGATCTGCGCAGGACCGGATCTTGCTGTTCTCCTGGGCCTCTCCCAAAAAAGGGGGTGGATAGCTCTCCCAAGGTTCCTCGCAAGGAAGCTGGACCCTCGGCCGTTCGGGTGAAGGCTGTCTCTCATGTTGTTGAATCTTGTTGAAAGATTATCATGGGAGACAAAGACAACCCTTGGTTCCCCTGGTGAGTTCAGTCAAGAGGAGCGCGTTGAACAGCTCTCGTTTGGGACGCAGTGACGGGTCACGTACAGGTGACACTCTGCTCACAATCACTTTCACCTTAGGCCTTGCAGACAGAATCTTTTTGATCTCTCGAACCAGAGACTGACTTGCTGTCTTTGGGTCTTTGGTCTTCAGATCGTTCAGGCCGCAGTGGGTGACTATGGCGTCTATGGGTCCCTTGGCCATCGTATCGGCAGCTTTAAGAGCACCCTCAATGTCACCAACAGTGGAACATTTTGACTTGACGACATCAAATCCATATGACACCCCTAGCCTGTTTCCATGTACACCATTCAACGTTGAGTCATGAAGAATAGCAACACTGGCATGTCTGGAGACCTTTCTTTCTCTGTTTTGGAACTGGCATTCTTGTTAACTTCAGATTGCGCATTAAATATGACGTCATGTTTAGATTTTGCGGTGACGTTAATGTTTTCTGTACTGTTCTTTTGATTATTTCTTTTGTTTTGTTTCTGGTTTTTCCCTTTTCTTTCGAGGTCCACCGTCCCTACAGTCATTTCAGTTGTCGACTTAATTGTAGGGATCGGTGGAACTACCTTTGCTATGTCCGCATAGGAGCGATGAGCAGGGTAAGGAATTGCGTCCGTCTGGGTTTGACAGTTGACACATCTTGCTTTTGGAATAGGCCTGCTCAGTTTTTCTATTAATTCTTTTTGCTCGCTGATGGTTGTTTCGAGCCGCGAAATTCTTTCACACAGGTTTCCAATAACTTGAGTTAAGGTTTCAAAATCACTCACCGTGTCAGCCTGGGTTAATGTGTGTGATTCACCTTCAAGCTGAAGTGGACCCTCTTCGGCAGTCTTTGCACTTTCCAGCAACGCTCGCGTCAAAACTTTGCTTCTA
>JADBJO010005041.1:7500-12500 GCA_016801955.1 Conus betulinus | reverse complement strand
ACATAACACCACATCCATCCACATCATACACACTACATCATGTCACACCACATAACACCATATCCATCCACATCATACACATACATCATGTCACACCACATAACACCACATCCATCCACATCATACACACTACATCATGTCACACCACATAACACCACATCCATCCACATCATACACATACATCATGTCACACCACATAACACACACATCCATCTACATCATACACATACATCATGTTACCCACATAACACCACATCCATCCACATCATACACACTACATCGTGTTACAGCACACAACACCACATCCATCCACATCATACACATTACATCATCTCACATCACATAACATCACATTCATCCATATCATACACACTACATCGTGTTGCATCGCACACAACACCACATCCATCCGCATCATACATATTACATCATCTCACATCACATAAACATCGCATCCATCCACATCATACACACTACATCACATTACACCACAATCACCACATCCATCCACATCATTCACACTACATCATGTCGCATCACATAACTCCACATCCATCCACATCATACACATAACATTATCTCACACCACATAATATCACACCCATCCACATCATACACACTACATCATGTCACACTGCATAACACCACATCCATCCACATTATACAGTCCCACTCCCACCCTCATGTATCCGGTGTCCTCATGGACCAGCGCCGTTCTGTCTGTCTGTGTCTTATTCTCTACAACTTTGAATCAACACAGAATGAAACAGTATGATCCACACGAACAACATCAGCTATTTCTTTCTGTTTTTTTTTTTTTTTTTTTTTTTTCCAGATGTCCAGATGTCCTGCATGCGTTGGTTCAGAACAGACACCATTGTACAGCAGCAAAATTCTCCAGCTGCAGTGCCTGTGTCTCCTCCTCTGGGAACCCCTCGCAACGTGATTGACGTTGACTGTTCCATAGTGACTGCGGCGTTGGGGTCGCGATGGGGCTGACCATGGGTGTGGGTGTGTATTGGGGAGCAAAAATGAGCGGTGTGGCAGTACTGCTACTGACAGAGAGCGCGAAAGAACAGGCACCACAAAGACACACACACACACACACACACACACACACACACACACACACACACACACACACACACACATGAGCAAAGGGGATAACAGAACAACATTTAATTCAGTGTTAACATCCCATCCCTCAGACCATGAGGCGGGACCATTGCTCTATCAATGACCCTTGTGAAGAAACTAACACTTGAGGCAAACTGACTGTGGAGTCATGTAAGAAAACGATTACACAATTGATTTGATGTAATCTAAAAAATAAAAAAAAAAAGAAAAAAAAAGCGTAGCCTCCACAGTACGCTATGAAGTCATTTGGGAGTGTGCTAGGAGTTCATATGTAGAAAGAGGGAACCATACAGTATGCCATGAAATCATGTGATAAATTGGCGACCTCACAGTAGTGATACGCAGCAATACGAGAAACCTAGAACCAAGCAGTGTCGTATTTATATGACATCAGAGGATTTGAACCACGCAATGTACTATCAAATAATGTGGAAAGACGGGAAATCATATAGTGTGCTATGAAGTCCTGCCAGAAGACTGGAAACACACAGTGTGCTATGAAGTCATGCCAGAAGACTGGAAACACACAGTGTGCTATGAAGTCATGCCAGAAGACTGGAAACACACGGTGTGCTATGAAGTCATACCAGAAGACTGGAAACACACGGTGTGCTATGAAGTCATGCCAGAAGACTGGAACCACACGGTGTGCTATAAACGATGCCAGAAGACTGGAAACAAACAATGTGCTATGAAGTCATGCTAGAAGGCTGGAAACGCACAATGTGCTATGAAGTCATGCCAGAAGACTGGAAACGCACAGTGTGCTATGAAGTCATGCCAGAAGACTGGAAACGCACAGTGTGCTATGAAATCATGCCAGAAGACTGGAAACACACAGTGTGCTAGGAAGTCATACCAGAAAACTGGAATCATACAGTGTGCTAGGAAGTCATGCCAGAAGACTGCAAACACACGGTGTGCTGTGAAGTCACGCCAGAAGACTGGAAACAAACGGAGTGCTATGAAGTCATGCCAAAAGACTGGAAACACACGGTGTGCTATGAAGTCATGCCAGAAGACTGGAACACACGGTGTGCTATGAAGTCATGCCAGAAGACAGGAAACACACAGTGTGCTATGAAGTTCATGCCAGAAGACTGCAAACACACAGTGTGCTATGAAGTCACGCCAGAAGACTGGAAACACGCCGGTTTTTTATGAAGTCGTATCAGAAGACAGGAACGTAACACTGCATATAAAGTCATGTGAGAAGACAGGAACCTCACATTGTCTATGCATCCACGTGAGAAGACAGGAACCTAGCAGATGCTATGAAATCAGGTGGAAAGAGAGGAACCTCACATTGGCTATAAACTCGTGTGAGAAGACAGGAACCTCGCTATGTGCTGTACATTCATGTAGGGAGACAGAAACCTCGATTTTCTGTAACGTCATGTGCGAAAACAGGAACGTCACAGTTCGCTTCGAAGTCATGTGAGAAGACAATGACCACACAGTGTGCTATGAAATCATGTAGGAAGATAGGAACCCTACAGCGTGCTATCAATTCATGTGAGTTGACTAGGAATATTCGAGTTTGACAGGTATGACAGCATCATCTTTGAACAGGATATCAGCACCTTCTTATCAGTTCTCTCTCTCTCTCTCTCTCTCTCTCTCTCTCTCTCTCTCTCTCTCTCTCTCTCTCTCTCTCTCTTAGCTACTGATAATGAAACGTGTCATTTTCATACCAAATATTCCTCCCCCCCCCGCCTCTGTCTGTCTGTCTGTCTGTCTGTCCTCTCTCTCTCTCTCTCTCTCTCTCTCTCTCTCTCTCTCTCTCTCTCTCTCTCTCTCTCTCTCTCTCTCTCATCCATTCATCAGTCCCTGACAATACATTTTCCTCTAACCCTGCCAGGAGCCTTTTTCCTTTGGGCTGATCATCAGGAGAACAAGACTGGCAGTTTTTCCATCCTTTGTCCCCACTCATTCTGCCTTTCTCCACGTCGTCTCGTCCCTCACGAAGGGGAAGTCAGTCACTGTGGCTACACAATGAAATCCCGACCAGCAATCCTTCATGGGATGATTGACACACAGCTTCTGTCTTGTGTCGTGCTGACCTCCATCAAAATGAGACTGCACAGAGGGTATTAGCGTGGCCTGGTTGTAACTTAACAGAGATGTTAAGATCAAGGACCAGCGAGAGAGAGAGAGAGAGAGAGAGAGAGAGAGAGAGAGAGAGAGAGGAGAGATGTGGGGTGGGGAAGGTCGGAGTTACTGGGACAGTGGGGCGGTAATTACAGGGGGACTGATGCCACAGGTTTTTTTTTCAGATAACTGATCATTTTTTACCCGGTGTGTATAGCACAGTTGTCGGAGAAATGGTATGTTAGTTATGGTCACCGAAGGAGCTATTATCTTGGTGAATACTTTGGTTGTGGTGGGAAGTACTTAGACGTGTGGTTTCTATTATGCCATGTGAGAACACTGAGACCAAGTAGAATGGTTTGAGGTTGTCTTAGAAGACTGAAACCAAACAGTGTGTTAGGAAGTCGGATGAGTTTTAAAAAAATTTGAATTACAAATGTGCTAGACGTCAAATGAGAAGACTCGAACCACACGCGATCCTATACAGTCATCTAACAAAAACGATTAAGCAAATAGCACGTGATTTGAAGTGATGTAAGGAATCTCAGCCTTCATAGTACTGTGCAAAAAAAAAAGTTCATTTGAGAATTCAGAGAAACGTGTGTGTATTTTGATGTCATGAAGTAAGACAGGAACCAATGAGAGTATTATGAGTCTATGTAGGAAGACAAAAACCATACAGTATGGTATGAAGTCATGTGAGGACACGGCGACCACACAGTGGTAATATGTGGCATTGTGAGAAGACTGAAACTGTACAGTGTGCTATATATGAAATGTCAGAAAATGGGAGCCACACGATGTACAGTGAAATCATGTGAAAATACAGGCAACACACAGTGTGCTATGAAGTCCTGCCAAAAGACTGGAAACACACAGTGTGCTATGAAGTCATGCCAGAAGACTGGAAACACACACAGTGTGCTATGAAGTCATGCCAGAAGACTGGAAACACACAGTGTGCTATGAAGTCATGCCGGAAGACTGGAAACACACAGTGTGCTATGAAGTCATGTCAAAAGACTGGAAACACACAGAGTGCTATGAAGTCATACCAGAAGACTGCAAACACACAGTGTGCTATGAAGTCATGTCAGAAGACTGGAAACACACAGTGTGTTCTGAAGTCATGCCAGAAGACTGCAAACACACAGTGTGCTATGAAATCATGCCAGAAGACTGGAAACACACAGCGCGCTATGAAGTCACATCAAAAGACTGGAAACACACAGTGTGCTATGAAGTCACATCAAAAGACTGGAAACACACAGTGTCCCTTGAAGTTATGTCAGCAGCGTATAAAGTCAAATGAGAAGACAGGAACCTCCCATCGCCCATGAATTCATGTGAGAAGACAGGGACCTAACAATCGCCATGATGTCATGTGGAAAGGCAGGAACCTTACATTGTGCTATGAAGTCACGTAACTGCACAGGAACCTCACATTGTCTGTAAAGTCACGTAAGAACACAGGAACTTCACAATGTGCTATGAATTCATGTGAGAAGACAGGGACGTTACAGTGTGCTATAAAGTTATGCGAGTAGACTGGGAATATTCACGTCGAGTTTACAGATTTGACATCTTTGAGAATGATACTCATAGTCTCTTACCAGTTCTCTCTCTCTCTCTCTCTCTCTCTCTCTCTCCTCTCTCTCTCTCTCTCTCTCTCTCTCTCTCTCTCTGACTTTTAGAAAGTAGAATAATGTGTATAAAATGTTGAAAATACTTCTTCTTTTAATTCTGTATGTCTTTTTTGTTATTTCAGACAT
>JADBJO010005041.1:0-5000 GCA_016801955.1 Conus betulinus | reverse complement strand
TCAAAGCCAGCGTTCTTCCAAGCTGTCTAGACCTCTCAGCTTAATCATCTCTTGGTTGAAGAAACGACAAAAACTGTCCGACTCACATCCAGACATTGAAGGGGGCTTGAGACTGTTGACGAACATCATCATTCGGATTCCCCACCATCCCCTTGGGAGACTACTGAGCTATTTGAAGCAGCCGTTTTTATGGTTTTTCCAACTTCTCTCTCTCTCCTCTCTCTCTCTCTCTCTCTCTCTCTCTCTCTCCTCTCTCGCTCTCTGTCTGTCTGGTCTGTCTGTCTGCCTGCCTGCCTGTCTGTCTGCCTGCCTGCCCTGTCTGTCTGTCTGTCTGTCTGTCTGTCTGTCTGTCTCTCTCCTCTCTCTCTCTCTCCTCTCTCTCCTCTCTCTCTCTCTTATAACTGAATATTTCTTGCAGTCATTGCAACACCAAGTTTGCTCTGTAAGTTGCTGGAATGATGCTCGGTTACTTCTCCTTGAATTTATTACTCTCTCTCTCTCTCTCTCTCTCTCTCTCTCTCTCTCCTCTCTCTCTCTCGTCTCTCTCTCGATAGATAGATAGACAGACACACCGACACACACACACACACACACACACACACACACACACACAGAGTTTTGTAAGACAGCCTCACTCGAGCGTCACCTCTCATGAGCATAGAACGCAATCGGCCCGTAATCTCCATCAAGATGAACAACATATGTGGCTAGTGACAAATGGCTGCAGAAAGAACGAATGGAATCATTGCTCTTGGTGACATTGGCAAGGACACAGCAAGAGCAAAACCTTGTAATCGGACGCCAGTCTGCCGTAACGTGACAGACGAAGAGACAAAGGCGCAAGTGGGCACGTGCACATCGGGTGAAAAGTATGAAGTATAGAGAGACAGAGATTACATGGCTCTTGTGACACAGTGGTAAAAATTATAAAATGTTGTGACGAAGATCGCCGTGGACAGACAGAGAGAGAGAGAGAGGAGAGAAGAGAGAGAGAGAACACTAAGGAACGAGACGGTGTGTATTACACACACACACACACACACCACACACAACACGCACACACGCACACACACACACACGCGCGTGCGCGCGCGCGGCACGCACGCACGCACACACACACACACACACACACACACACACACACTGACCCTGAAACCAATTTATCGTCAGATTAACTCAAAGTTGTACTGACACACACACACACACACACACACACACACACACACACACACACTGTTAACAATACGTGACAAACAGGCCAACAACACACTGAATCGTAAATTTTTCATCGCTTTCTTTTAGCCAGCATCCTCTGAGATGAAGATTGTCAGAAATATATAAGCAGACAGAAATAATGATCAGACAGATTTAAACCCCTACCCCCCTCAAGCCAGCGTTCTTCCAAGCTGTCTAGACCTCTCAGCTTAATCATCTCTTGGTTGAAAGAACGACAAAAACTGTCCGACTCACATCCAGACATTGAAGGGGGCTTGAGACTGTTGACGAACATCATCATTCGGATTCCCCACCATCCCTTTGGGAGACTGAGCTATTTGAAGCAGCCGTTTTTATGGTGTTTCCAACTTCTCTCTCTCTCTCTCTCTCTCTCTCTCTCTCTCTCTCTCCTCTCTCTCTCTCTCTTCTCTCTCTCTCTCTCCTCTCTAAAATGGCACCAAAGGTAAGACAGACGGACAGACAGACAATGAGACAGACAGACTGACTCTCTCTCTCTCTCCTCTCTCTCGTCTCTCCTCTCTCTCTCTCTCTGTCTCTCTCTCTCTCTCTCTCTCTCTCTCTCTCTCTGGTCTCTCTCTCTGTTTTAAAACTAAACTGAATAAACGCATCACTTTCTGTAACAATTGTACAGAATACGCCATGTTCGTGTTTAGGTATCGTGAATCGAGGCAACAAAACAAGTTGGGTGTTTCCAAGACATCCGTAGATCTGTTCCCAACGTTAACTTAAAACGCTTAGACTTATTAGACAAATGTAACTTGTGCTTTAATTTTGTTTTCCTATTATCAGTACCATGCAGGTTGCATTTTAGCGAAATTTCACTGGAGGGATATTCTTTTATTTCTCTTTCTATCGGTCTATCTGTATGTCTGTCTGTCTGTATACTTACCGCTCTGTCTCTGTCTCTCTCCCTCTATCTATCTAGTCATCCATCATCATCATCATTATCATCATCATCATCACCATCATCCATCATCATCATCATCGTCATCATTCCTCTTCTCTTCTTCTTCTTCTCTTCTTCTTCTTCTTCTTCTTCTTCTTCTTACCATTGTTATTGTACTTGTTATTCTTACTACTATTGTTATGATTTTTATATCACAGCGAACTGATTTGTATATTTTTTTTACCACGTTTTGTAAACAGACTCACAGGTCAGGTGTTTGTTTTGGGCGTAAATCGACCAAGAAGAAAATGACTTTGTACTTTTTTCCCCCAGCAATTCTGTCATTCGTCCACATGAATAAGTTTAGCCTATTCTTGAGGTTTTCTTTTTTCGTAGCTGTTCTCCTAAAAATGGGAAATGAATAAAAAAAATGAAATAAAAGAACAAAGTTACATAAAGAAAAGTGAGAGAGAGACACAGAGAGAGAGAGAGAGAGAGACAGAGAGAGAGAGAGAGAGAGAGAGAGAGAGAGAGAGAGAGAGAGAGAGAGAGAGAGAATGAATTACTCGTGTGAATTGTTGCTTGTGAAATTGTTGCAGCACAGTTCGGTTTGTATAAACACCCCATCTGAATCAGATAAAGTGTATCAGAAAATACACTATCTTTTCATATATCTCGATTCTTCTTTTTTCTATAATCAGTGACTTTATGATCCTGTTGTCAATCAACTGTTCATCTATTATACATAAGAGTATTTGATCGTATTTAGAGAGATGGTGATGTTCCCGTTTGCAAAACTCCAAGGCATTATGTTGATTATGTCATGGCATCATCACTAACTTACAATCATCACATTGATCAATATTGTCATCATCATCATCACATGAACAATAAAACATCCTGTTATTCTACTCACAACAGCAATGCTAATATTGTCATCCCGATCACAACAATGCCCAAACTGTCATCCTCGTTACATCCACAATACATGTATTGCCTACCTTCTCCCCCTTAACACTAGAATATTGTCTTCCTCATCAGCTCATCAATACGAAAACTGTCATCCTTATCACCTCAACACTACCAGCACTGTCAACCATATTACATAAACAAAACACTATCATCTTCATCACATCAACACTAACAGCTCCGTCATCATTATCACATTTACAGCATCAACACAGTCATCCTTGTCTCATCAGCATTACCAATACTGTCATCCTTATCACATCCGCATTACCAATATTGTCATCCTCATGGCATCAACAGCACCCAATACTGCCATTCTCATCTCATGAACAATACAAATACTGTCATCCTCATCAAACCAACAACACCAATACTGACATCCTCATCACAACAAAGATACCAAACTACCCTTAGGCCCAGGTCTCCCACTAGTTTATCTTCCAAAACTTCGTGATTTTTTCCCCTCATTTTTCTGTGGTCTTGGGCATGGATGACATGAACAAACAATCAGACAGCCACAGCAGAGTAGAGTTTGTAGAGACGAAAGCCGCAAAGGAACAAGGGAACCAACCCAGTCTGTCGACTCGTACTGATGGACAATGATTTGGGGACAACCCATTTAGAGTTAAATAGAATAAGAAAATATGAATTTAAAGAAGAAAGAAAAAAAATGAGGAGGGTTTTTAATTATAAGTGAAATGCACTTTACAACAAAACGTTAAAGCAAAGTGCGGAACACACACACACACACACACACACACACACCACACACACACACACACACACACACACACACACTAACACGCGCGCGCGCGCGCGCGCACGCGCAGAGAGAGAGAGGAGAGAGAGAGAGAGAATGAGCAGAACATAAAATAGGCCATTGGGAAACAAGAAAATAGGGTCACTATGAAAAAAAAATACACATATAAGCCCACATCATGATTCTGACTGCCGTGGCTCTCTATGTCCAGTCGTCCCTCCGTCCGTCCGTCTGCCTCCTTATCAGTCTGTTGTGTGTCTCCGTCCTCTATCTGCTCTCTGTGTCTGTCTGTCTGTCTGTCTGTCTGTCTGTCTGTTCTGTCCTGTCTCTCTGCATGACACCCACACACACACACACACACACACACAACACACACACACACACACACACACACACGCCGCACGCACGCACGCACGCACACACGCACGCACGCACGCACGCGCATGCCAACGCACGCCACGCACGCACACGACACACACACGCACACCACACACACACACACACACACACACACACCCACACACACACACACACATACACACGCACGTGTGGGCTCACTTGTGGTCCGAGTTCATGGTTATTTCTAAGTGCATACAGATATGTGGTGAGTGCGAACTTCACACACTTGGTGTGTGTGCTGTGTGTGTGTGTGTGGTGTGTGTGTGTGTGTGTGTGTGTGTGTGTTTGTGAGTGTGTTGTGTGTGTGTGTGTATGTGTGTGGGTGTTGTGTGTGTGTGAGAGAGATAGAGAGAGAGAAGATAGAGAGAGAGAGAGAGAGAGAGAGAGAGAAGAGAGAGAGAGAACGAACGAACGAAGCGAACGAAAGTGTTGGTTGGAGTAATGAGGGAAAGGAAAAGCACAGTCAGTGGCTTTTTTTTTTTCATCCAGCCCTCAAATCAAGATACATCATGGAAGAAATCATGCATGGCCACTGGCTAGACACCCATAAGCAATAATGAATACTAGCATTTAGATAAGAAATGCACAATATGACTAGAGTAGGATAGGGTGGGAGAGAGGGAGGATGGAGAGCGAACACAAAAGAGAGAGAGAGAGAGTAGATAGAGAGATGAGGTGAGAGATACAGACAGACAGACTAACAGAACAGATAGATTGATCATACATACAGACAGACATAGGAGAGAGTTG
>JADBJO010005040.1:167500-176007 GCA_016801955.1 Conus betulinus | reverse complement strand
AACAAACAACTTAGAAATTATCAGGAGCATCGGCTTCTGATCTTGTCTTGAAGAACCGTTTTAGTTCTTTGATGGATAGTGAAGTTTCTGGGGGGAAGAGGGCTGATAGATATTCTTTTAATAACCTTACATGGACATACTCCAGTGGAACATAAGGGGAGTTAAAGCAAATGGTCGGGACCTTGAGCTATTGTTGGCAGAGTATAGATCTTTGATAATTGCTCTTCAGGAAACCCTTTTAACTGCAAGAAGAAGCATGAGATTACTGGTTTCTCCTGCATACACAAGCCAGCTTCTGCAGACTTTCAAGGAGAGGTGTTTCGCTTTATATTCATAATTCGGTACTTTATACGGATATTCCACTTCAGACGGATCTGGAGGCAGTGGCTGCTCGTATCTCGTTAAACAAGGCAGTTACGATATGCTGTTTGTCTGTCTCCATCTTTTGTGATTTCAAAGAGTCAGTTGGATGGTTTAATTTCTCAACTCCCTCGTCCATTTCTTTTATTAGGTGACTTGAATGGTCATTCTCCACAGTGGGGAAGTAACTGTACTAATTCCCAAGGGAAAGTTCTTGAGGATTTTATATCGGATCATGATCTCTGTCTTCTGAATTCAGGCTCACCGACCTTTTGTTCTCCTTCTGGTTCCTTGACTCACTTGGATTTGTCTATTTGTGATCCTTCCTTATTTTTGGACTTAGAGTGGCAAGTTCATTCGGACCTAAGCGGGAGTGATCACTTTCCGATTTTTATTTATTTTACGAAGCAATTGCAGGAGTCCCCTCGGGAAACATGGAAGCTCCGCTCTGCAGATTGGAGTCTTTATCAGCAACAGATTTTAAGTAGAATGCCTTTGAATCTGTTGCAGAGTTATGATGATCCTGTTTTGCAGTTCACTAAAGTGATTGTAGAGAGTGCTAACGAAGCTATTCCCAAGTCCCGTGATAAACCTAATGATGTTAAGACCCCTTGGTATGATAAAGAGTGCAAAACTTTGAAGGGTAAGAGAAAGAGTGCTCAAAGACTTTTTGCTAGATTTCCTATGGTGGGAAACAAAGTTAAACATCAGGCATGTAGGGCTAAGTGTCGGTACACTTTTAAAACCAAGAAGAAAGAATCTTGGAAAAAATTTTTGTTCAAATCTATCTTTAAGGTCAATTCAAGGAAAGTCTGGAAATTAATCCGTAAGATTAAGGGAAAGTCAGGCTACATCAGTTATTAAAAGTTTGCAAGTAAACGATCAATTATTACAAATAAAAAGGAGGTTGCTAACTTGTTAGCTGCTACTATTCACCACAATTCGTCAGCTGATCATTATTGCAAGGAATTCCAGCGTATCAAAAGATCTCTGCGGAGTCAAAATCTTGTTCTTTCGTGCCAGATAGTTCTGAGGATTATAACTGCGTTTTCAGCATGGATGAGTTAAAGGACGCCATTTTGAAAGCCAACAACTCAGCTCCTGGACCAGATGACATTCATTATCAATTTATTCAACATTTGCCAGCTGAGGGTTTAAAGGTGTTGTTGTCACTGTTTAATCATGTTTGGTGTTCAGGATATTTTCCACAATCTTGGAGAGAGGCGGTTGTTGTTCCTATTCCTAAACCAGGGAAAGATCATTCGGATCCTAACAACTATCGTCCTATAGCTCTTACTAGTTGCTTATGTAAAAACTATGGAGAGAATGGTATATTCTCGATTGTTATGGCAGTTAGAATGTCTTGGGGCATTGGATGTTTCCAGTGGGATTTCGGAACAACCGCAGTACTACTGATCACCTGGTTCGATACGAGTCTTTTATCAGGAATGCTTTGATTAATGGAGAACATGTAGTTTCTATTCTTTTTGATTTAGAAAAAGCGTATGACACAACATGAGGTATGGAATTCTTCAGGACTTGAAGGCACTTGATTTCAAAGGTAATTTACCAATGTTTATTGCTAATTTTTTGTCTAACAGGCATTTCAGTGTTAGACTTCATTCTACCTTCTCAGATCCTTTTGAGCAGGAGATGGGTGTCCCTCAGGGTAGCATCCTTTCTCCGCTCCTGTTCAATCTCAAGATTAATAATATCGTTCAGTCAGTAAAGTCTGGGATTGATAAGTCATTGTTTGTTGATGATTTCTCTATCTCTGCCAAGGGGAAAAACTTGGCCGCAGCTGAGCGTCAACTTCAGTTGTGTGTTAATCGTGTTCAGCAGTGGGTCACTGAAAATGGATTTAAGTTTTCAGCTACTAAGACAGAGTGTATTCATTTCCATAGGAAAAGATCTCAGGTCTTAGAACCAGCTATCTGTCTCAATGGTCAGGTAATTAAAGTTTCCAAACAAGTGAAATTTTTGGGGGTTATTTTTGATAGTAGGCTTTCCTTTTTGCCTCACATTAAGTACATTAAACAATCTTGCCAGTCAGGTTTGAATGTTTTAAAGGTTATTAGTCACACTGATTGGGGTGCGGACAGGCGAACTTTGTTGCGATTATATCGGGCTTTGGTGAGACCAAAGCTAGATTATGGTTGTGTGGTATATGGATCCGCACGAAAGTCTTATCTCAAAGCTCTTGATCCAATTCATCATCAAGGACTGCGGATTGCTTTGGGAGCATTTCGCACATCTCCAAAAGAGAGTCTGTATGTTGAATCTGGAGAACCCCTTTGGAGCTAAGGAGATTGTGTCTTTCCATGAACTATTATCTGAAACTGAGGGCTAGTCCAGAAAACCCTGCCTATGATATTGTCATGAACCCCTTTTTTTAGAGCCAAATATGACTTAAAGCCAAATGAGATTCCTCCACTGGGTATCCGTATTTTGCCCCACTTCAGGGCAGCTGGCATTGACCTTGATACTGTTGATGATGGTCCATTACAGACTGATGTACCTCCCTGGAAAATAGCCAATCCAGAGATTAATTTATACTTAACTCAATTTCGAAAGGAGGTCACCTCGAGTGCTGCATATAAACAACTTATCTTGAGCAATGTGAACTTTATAAAGATTTTACCAAGATTTTTACAGATGGTTCTAAAAAAGATGAGAGGGCTGCAGCGGCCATTGTGTGTGATAGCAATTTTCAGGAGCCCACCTTGTTAAGATTGCGAGATTGGTCATCTGTTTATACTGCTGAACTGAAGGCTTTAAATCTGGCTCTCAGTGCGGTGTCCAGGTCAGATCAGAACGATTTCCTTATTTTATCGGATTCATTGTCGGCACTGTCGGCTTTATCGACAAGAGAAGTTTCACATCCAGTTTTGGCGGATATTCATGATCTTCATACTCAGCTTGTCTCTTCGGGAAAGCATATAGTTTTCTGTTGGGTCCCAGCCACATGGGAATCTATGGTAACTCCGTGGTAGACAAAGCAGCCAAACAAGCTCTCGGTGCAAGTCTTTCTAGGAGGCCTGTGCAGTTTGTTCCTCACTCAGATCTTCGTCATAAATCTAGCTTGTATTGTCGTGAACTGTGGCAGAGTGAATGGTCTAGCCAAATTCATAACAAATTGTTTAAAATTTGCCCAGATTTAATCAACCCTTTCCCATCGATTGTACGTAACCGTAAAGAGGAATCGGTTTTGTCACGGTTACATATTGGGCACAGCTATATAACGCACAGTTGGATACTCAGAAGGGAAGACCCTCCATGGTGTGTTGCATGTGACAGCTTTTCAGTGTTCATCATTTTTTGACTGAATGTGCTGATTTGATGTGTATCAGAGAGAAGTTCTTTTCCACCAGTGATTTATCAGTTCTTTTTCGTGAGATTTCAGTGGATCTTATTTTTTCTTTTTTGAAAGAGGTAAACTTATTTTATAAGTTATAGTGCTTTAATAATGTATATAGGTGTTGCTGGAGTTAACAGACAAATTGTGCTTTTGTCTTTATAAACTTCAAGCGATGTGTTAATACTAGTGTGGGTATTTGTATCTAGAGACTCAGCAGATATGATAGCTGAGGTCCTGATTTGGCTCTTTGTAGTCCGCTGGACCCAGCGGTGCCATCGGAGATGCTCAGCCCAAGCAAGGGTGTTCAACACTTGGTCGCTTACATCCAAGGGTTGACTTGGGGTTGGTGCAAAGCAGTCGGACATTCTGCAAATGGAGATCTGATCTTCTGTCAGAGTTACATTGGATGTTAGTACTATAGGATTCTGATGTCTTTTGTTTGTTGCTGTTTTTGTTTGTTCTGTTCCTTTGGCCTAAAAAAATGACCACATGCGCGACTCGACTCAGAGTAGTAAGAACCGCTCGCTTGTCCACGATAGTAGCGGGCGTTTCCACGGTATCTGCACTTATGGCCTACACTGGAGCTGATGTGGTCAGTCTTTGAGTGTCGCAGACAAACTGTCGCCAAAACAGCTGGTCTGATCAGGATCGGTTCACAGATCCGCGAAAACTGCTTGGTTACACGTGGTCTGGTGCCACTGCGTCTGCACAACCAAATCTCGCGCGAAACGTGACTCAAGATAGCCACCGCGTTGGTACAATGCTTAATGGCTTCAAAATTGGACTATGAACTGTGCAAGCACGCACGCACGCAGTCCCCTCCTTAATGACCGCTCTCTCAATATGCTGCATTTTCAGGTTGATGGCCTCAGCCGGTAATGTCGACCATATTTCGTTATTTACTGTCGGGGCGATCAATTTCTAACAATTTGTCTGTTGTAGGGTTCAAAATTTCTTCTTCTGCAGATCCGGGCTAAGTTTGTTCGTGAACCAACCATTAGCAATTTCCGCCAGTTCCTCTCTCATTTCTTTGCTTACAGATTTGTCCGTACAGCTCAACTCGGAGGCTGTTTCTTTCAGCAAGGTCAGATTTGTCTCTGACTGGTCAGCTTTTTTTTTAAATTCTGTGACGCGAAAAGCTGTGCCTCTTTTTCCTCTAATTCTTCCAGTTCCCCATCTACTCTCAGCTCCAGACTATCACCGTTGTGTTCCTGTTCTGACTTTGAATCGTCTCCAGAAACTCGGGCAAATTTGGCGGGGTCTGCGGCCCGTCTTCGTCTGAAAATTTCCTCTTACGCCTAAGTAGTCCTGCTAGGGTCTCGATTTTTTTTGTTCCAGCTCGCATCTAGCTCTTGAATCAGGCTTCCAACTGAATCAAGGACTGTTGTGAGCCCGCTACTGTTTGTGGGTTCTGAAAGACCCTCCGACATGGCTACCGAAAGAGCCGCCGATGTGTGCTCAAACGTTCAGCTTCTGAAAGAGCCGAGCACAAAGGATCAAGACTGCTGGCGTCGATCAGCAAGCCAACCAGTGTAATAAGATAAACTTTGGAATAATACTTTCATACATTATTAGAATCTAATGATTCTACCGTGATTATGACATTAATTACCGACCTGGAAGAGATTATGAAGGTCCAAGAAAATCATTCACGCTAGACAGTCACTGGGAAAACCACTTTCACGCATCCGTCAGGCACCGCCTGTTGGCATCAACTGGGGTGTGGGTGCGGTTTCGTCCTCCACATGTATACGTCTGGCCAATGAGCAGACGAGGACTAATGTGGATTAGACTACCAAGACCCATTCACAAAGATGGACTACTGAGGAAGAGGGTGGATGAACGGGGTGGGAGGGGGTCTGGAAGCAAAGTGAGGAGGAGGGAAGCATATACACATCATTTTAGTATTTAAAAAAATGCAGTTCAACTGGCTTTTCCAAAAAGTTCATCGAGACACAGATTCCGCATCGCGGTATGAAAGATAATTGTAAATGATACAGGGACTGTTCATCTTACGTTGTAATAGTCCACGTCACAACTGTGCATCACGGCAGTGAGGATGGCGCTGCTGAGAAGGTCCTTTGTCAGCCTCTGTGTTCACGTGAAAGGGATCTGTGCAACTTGGACAGTCTTCTCTGAAAACACGGAGAAGACTGTCCAATCCAAGCTCTTCCCTCTCTCCTCTATGGTTTTCATTTGTGTTCGCATTTTAGCGTCTGCAGTGTAGCTGGGCGCTGTCTGTACCACAGCACACAGAGAGAGAGAGAGAGAGAGAGAGAGAGAGAGAAGAGAGAGAGAGAGAGAGAGGCAGTTCTTTGGACTACATACATGTTCGGATGTATTCTCCACCTTCGAAATGAACTCGGTCTGGAACGAGTGGCTTGCCTTAAGCATTCACACCGATGCCATCTGGACGCAAAGTCAGGAACTGTGTCAAATGTCAGCAAAACTGGACAGGGAATGTCATTCATATCTACACTGCGACAAACTCTGTCAAATGAATTACAAATTACTAGCATTGTAACAAAGACCATTGGACCTCAAACCAGTGGTCATGATATCTGTCCCTCCACCTCTTTCCACTTTGTCCACCAAACGTGGTACATAGACGTTCAGTCTAGACAGGGGAAGGAGGTTCCAGCATAGTCGTGGCTGTGCACGATAAGTAAAGAAAAAGGCAGATGACGTACAAAGCTATGCGCCAAAACGTAATCTGTATACAATGCATACTGACCAGCTTTTCACACACACACACACACACACAACACACACACACACACACACACACACACGCGCGCGCGCATGCATGCATACACACACACACACACACACACACACACACACACACACACACACACACACACACACACACACACACACACACATAAAAACAGAGAGAGAGAGAGAGAGAGAGAGAGTTAACAGTACAAATCTTCACACAAATGATTAGGCTGTCTGACAGTTTAAAAAAAAAAGAGGAAAGCAGATGGTAAAAAGTAGTTAACTAGTTGGGGGCAATTTCTCTACTTGGACAGGAAGTAGCCTTGGGTACACACCAGTCTGGTGGCTTCTGGCATGCCTCACACAGTGTGCTGCCTGTGGTGACACTTTATCGCTACGTGTCACGGGCAGTTCATGCAAGTGTGTTCCTCACGAATGTTTCATGGTACCCAATCACCTGAGGTAGCACAATGTTGCGCAATGAAGTTTCTGAGCGCCTATCGGTTGATGTTGACATTTTTGCCCTCCTATTTCGTTACAGGTTAGTTCGGAGGTGTTTTGTTCTTTTTCAACAGATTTATATGACAGAACGGCGCTTTGGGGATGTCTGCAACGAACTGGGTTCTTAGAATGTCTGCCAAATATAAAGGAAATCTGTCTGGTAGCACACTAAGTGATGCTTTCAACTTTCAGTCTGGTAGCACACTAAGTGATACTTTCAACTTTCAGTCTGGTAGCACACTAAGTGATACTTTCGACTTTCGGTCTGGTAGCACACTAAGTGATACTTTCGACTTTCAAAGCAATAAAGTGGCAGTCAGTTCCACCTACCCTGTACACTGTCACTGTCAAAGAGATCCGACGTTTATTTTAAACATCATATGCCTTCAATACATTTGGATACTTGACGACAAGATTAAATTGCCTAAAAAATCACCGCATGTTTTCCTCAGATACGTAACTGACATTATTTTTGCACCATTTTCTCTCTTTCCTCCTGTAAATGTTTTTTCCCCACCTTATCTGGAAGGTTACATTATTTTCGTCATGTGCCAACGATAATCTCCTACGTCACTGTACAGACAGGTCTTCAAAAGTGCAAATCACCCATAAGACAACCCAACAGCGAAACCTAAGAGTTCACGTTTATCAAATTTGGTGAAAAGATGAAACATAGCCCAACAACGAATCTGGAGTGGGAGGGAGTACCTAAGGATATCCGTAGATGTATCATATCGGATTCACTGTCATGTGTTGAGCATCAAAGTATATGTACAATAAACAGTCTCTACCAGTTCAAAAAATTTCCAGGTCGCCACTGGGATGAAGAGAAGGGTAAATTAAATTCGCCCAACGCAGTTTTAGGCGCAGTCGATGATGTGGTGAATGCAAAATGTCAACCCTGCTTTAATCGAGAGAAATGTGCAGTCTCCATCAAGATCAGAAACAAAAGACCGGAAGGGCAGAAAAAATATGTGCACTCTAAATTTGATTTGAACACGATTTGCACAAGTATTGTTGACCATGTGGTTGAGATATTTCAATGTAATGGAAATGAGGCGTCTGCTATGGGATAGTAACATCGCAATCTTCAATGTTGGCAACTTCCGCTGAAAATACAATACATCGGGCAAGGGGGAATATTCACATATCAATTAATAAAATTAGGCATGAACACTTTTCAACTACTGATTACTACTCTAAACCAATAACAAGCAATAAACATGAAACAAAAAAACCGCTCTGAAAATGGATTATGCTATATACATCATTTTGTTGTGTGCTAAATCTGCGTACATGCAGTCAGAAATGTTAACACGCCCTTACAACATTTTGTTCTCGATTTACTGTTCTGTTCTTCATTGGCTGCTTTGGGATGTCGTTGGATTATATTTTTTTAACTCTGGTTGGCGACAATGCCACAGAATTCTAGACTGTGGTATATCTTCATTTGACGCCAAGGGAGGCACTGACATAATCAGCCACGGCTCCCTGGTAAGTCCGAATCAGCGGATGAAAGGTTAATGACTGACAGATTCTCCCATGAATCCGAGTTGTCCACACTCTC